>JAPMOQ010037314.1:1696094-1717322 GCA_026543055.1 Argiope trifasciata | reverse complement strand
TTTAAATATGGAAAGTTTGCTTGATTTTAAAAATGGAAAGATTTGTTTGATTTGAATGTTTAATGAAAATTTCTTTTTTTTCTATAAAGGAATTATATAAGGTAATTTAAAAAAATTACTTTAAGCGTTACCAGTTGGGGATGAATAAATATATTATAATTGATATTGGTTAAATATATATGAAATTTAATGCTTTTTCAGATGTAGATATTTCTATTGATAAAATTTAAAAAAAAAAATAGAATTTGGTATAAAATCATTCCTTTTTGCATGCTTTTAAATTTAAATAACTAATAAATCAAACTTAATTCTCAACAAATATTTCTTTTTGAAAATCTCAGTTTTCAGTTTATTTTAATCAAATACCAATAAACATTTTAGTACGAGAAAAAATATATTTTAAACAACTAAAATACGAACACTTAGTGATCGATTTATCTTGCATTTTACTAAAACTTTTATTTTCCTTCAAAACCTTATAAAATTTCAAGTATTCCATAAGACTGCAGACATAGTAGGAAAGAAATATGATGGACAGATAAATTTGATAAGATTTAAACATCGTTTGCAAAGCAAATTCAACGACGATAAAAATCTTATTTTTTGGGCCTCGGAAAGACATTTCATAACAGAAAATGTCCAGCGGAAGTAGTCTCTGGAAAGATTCATCCGGAATATAAAAAAAGAAACTACGTCCATAGTTTCCACTTGCCTTCGTTTTCGGGACCTTAATGGGAAATCAATAAGTATTTACATTAGATTTTGCTGCGGTTGCAGGAGAAGTGGAAAAAAAGGCAACATTAGTAGAGGAGCACGAAATTTGCGTTTCTTTTAGCGAACGAGATTAGGTTAATCTAATAGCATTTAAATTCTATTTTCTCTCGTTTTACTACTGCATCTGTCGCTTATTTTCTGTTCCCTGAAATGGTTAAGCTCGTTTGTAAATTTTGTAAATCAAGAGAAAACAACAACAAAAAGACAGTAATGAATAAAAAACATAATATGAAATCTACGATCTCAAATTTCACGCTATCATGTGAGAACATTATTATTTTAAGTCTTTATTTGACTTAATTAAAAATTTAAACCATTAGCCAGTTAAAACCGATTTGAAACTATCACGAGACTGCTCTAACGATCTATCTCTATCTATACAGAGAATAATATTATTATTTTGAAGTCATTATTTGTCTTAATTAAAATAAACCATTAACCAGTTTAAACCGGTTTATGAGAGCGCTCAAGAGAGCCCCAAACATTTTTTTTGTTAGCTGAGAAAAAAAATTGAAAAATGAAAATTTCCATTTATTCTTTATTCATTGCCTAAGCGATTTCGAGCTTCAAAGCCTCCTAACCAAAACAACATAATGATCTCACAAAAAGGGAGGTCATGTTTGGAAACTGAATGACGAGCGTTTCCGTCTCAATGCGATTTCCAAATGATAAAATATTTAACAATAAATTCTTAAACATATTAATTTATATAGAATTTTTTATGAAATAATACTTTTTAAAACACAAACTGCTATTTTCTAACTAAAGAGAACACAAAACGGTCTCACAATGGATTGGTCATAGAAGTGGAGTCAAATCCTTCAATGTTTCGCACTTAAGAATGAAGGAAGTGATGTTTCCCCATAGTGGGAAAGAAAAATACTTTTTATCAGAATTGTTACTAAACGCAAGTGAAGTTTTTTTGAACATATTATAAAAATTAAATTATTTAATTTCCTTCGAAAAAATTACATTACATGAAAATAACAGCTATGATATCCTAGTTCTAAGTCAAACTTTTAAAAACCCGTCTGATCTCAAAGAAGTACTCGTAATAATAAAGCAATATTGGTAAAAGCAGGTCAATTTTTTTAAAAACGCGTCTGTTTTCAAAGATACACTCCTAATAATAATGAAATAATGGTAAAAGCAAGTAAAAAATATATCGGATTAAAACACGATAATGCCATTTGTGCTTTATTCCATTGTCTACGCTTTTTCGAGGTTAAATTATTTGTTGCCTTCAATTATTCAGAACCTCCTGACGAAAACAAGAGCAAGTTCTCACATTATAAATATGTACAATTGAACTGTGTTTTCGCCTTTAGAAAACTTTTTGACCTGCGATATATAATCCTTGGTGGTTGCGAAGAAAACCTTTCAGAATTATGTTAAAATAATAATGACGGAAAACATAAATCATAAAGAATTATAAATTTAAATACAAATCTGGAATTTCGTTTCCCAAGTTAGAATCAGGAATAAAAGTTATGTATTTTTTTCCAACTGATTCTAAAATCCACAATACTTTTGCACATGCGTTAGGATGGGTTTAATTCGGCAAAATAGGGGTGAGATGAAGGGTGAAAGGAGGTAATGCTTACAATTAGCAATAAAATATTTCCGGAAATGCGTACATTTTTCTTATCCCTTAGTGAAATAGAATAGTTTAAAAGTTGTCGTCTCAGGATACTGAAAGAAACAGTAAATTCAAAAACCTTTTCCCGGAATGAAAAAATAAGGAGTTAATTAGATCTTGTTATTGATTGATACTTGTGTCATCAGTCCCTCCCAGTATCAATTACTTTGAACTATAAGAGCATTTGTCATTCAAGAATTAGAAAAAAAATGAAACTTTACAAATACCCCATTTTTTTAAAACTGTTCTTTTTGTTTAAGGGGTGTCTAAAAATTTCTAATCCTGTCAAAGCTTCCTGTTCCAGACTTTTTATTTCAAACACGATTAAAAATAGGCACGGATAACTGATTATTACTATGAACCATTTCCGCCTTCATCATAAGTATTTAAAAAAATATAAAAAAGAAATCTCCCCCCCCCCCCAAAAAAAAAGCCACTAGCCATTAGGTTCACCAAAATCGTCTAATCTTAAGTCAACCCTAGTCCTTAACTTTATTAATAAACCCTTTTTGTCAAATGATTATGGAGATTTAGGTGCAGGAGAGTCCCAAAATTAAAATATATATATATTTATCAAGAAGTATAGGAAAAAAAGATTGGAAATCATTGATCTTGTATACGATTATATAAATAATGCAATACTATTATAAATTTCATCGAACATGGGAAATATTTAGTAGTTTTTCAAAAGTAATCTGATAAATCAAATACTGATAAAAATACATCTATAGTCTTATCCATTAAAACAAATAAAAAATATATTTATAGATACTATTTCTAAAATAATTCAATAATTTTTACTCGTAGTTCAGATATATATTAACATTTGTAGATTTAAAAATCTGAAATAAAAGCTCTAATTTATAATAAATAAAATACAAAAAACTCTTTAAACTGTCGAAAAAGAAATATATTTCTTGGATTTGGTTTTTTTTCTTTACAAATTAAAATAATTTTAATTTAAAACATCATAATATTTATTTAAAATTTCAAAATTGTTTGATTTTGTTTTCTAAAAAATAATTTTCTCTCTAATATTGCTTAAAATTACGACTTTATGAAATTTGAATACATTGTGTTTCAAGTGTAACCGTTTTCAATGAAGATCCGTATAGATTCCGCAGTTTTTTTAAACAGCTTTTAAAGGAGCTGTTGGGAATTTTTATAATTGCTGTTTAAATGAGAATAAGCCATTTTTAAAAATGATATGTAACGCATTTCATTGAAATAATTTCTTTTATTTACGTACATTCAGTGTTTTTCAGAATAGTACTCAAATTTTGCAACTGACTTGATTCCGATGTATAACATTTTGATGAGATCTCTGGAAAAACACAAATTGTTTTAGAATTAGTTTTGATTCATAAATTTTAACTCGATAATAAGATACCTAATTCAAACTTTTTGCGCTTAACTCTTTAATCATTGAGTCGTAATCGCATCAAAAGTGCTGAATAAAAGGAAAAAATATGCTGTTTCAAATATGAAAAAAAAAAAAAAAATGTTTGTATGAAAAGGCAAATGTTTCCATTTTCAAACAACTAACTGAATAATTTGAAATATTTATATTGACTGATCTATTTTTGATTTTAAAAAGAGGGAGGTATGTTAATTTTTTATGTAGAATGTTTTTTATCATCAAATCTGGAGATATCTCGATGAGAGCAAGAGTAATTACTTGCAGAACTTTATTTATATAATTCAAAATTTTGGGGACACTTTGATGCAGCCTGGGGGGGGGGGTCTCGAAACTTTCTAGTAGTTTTTCCAATAAAAATCTTATCCCCCTTCCCCAGGTATAAAATCATGGACCTTGGATAACGTCATAAATATTTTGCATTCTATTAACAAACAATAGATGAGAAATGTAGATTTTTGGTGTGAGTCTAATATTCCTACTGAATTTACCGTGAGAACTTTTTTTTAAAACTTTTTTATTTTGAACTTTTTTTTTCAACCGATTGAAGTGAAATTGTTACATGAAATTTCATTCGTTTTATGAATTATTGCGTTTTTCTTATTGCAAAAGTAAAATTCAATAGATGGTCAGCTTTTTTATACGTTTAGTTCAAAATTTGACAAGATTCCATGGTTTAGATGACAAATCTGTACACCAAATTTTATTTATTCGGTTCTTTGCTTTTTGGAATTTTCTGGATCCCTTGTGATAGAGCAGTCAGACAGACAGACTTCTTTTGAATGAATTTCGTTCGAAATTTGATAAATATCTACAAATTAGGTTATGAGCCCTTATACCAAATTATTATCCATCTGGCTCAAAGTGTATTTGAATTATCATATATACAGTCATACTGTCTAGTCTTGGATTATCATCAAAACGTCAAATTGAAATTTTTCGACGGTCACAATACTTTATATAATGTTCTATTGCGAAAAAGTAACAAAAATAGAATAACGCAGTTTGACCTTTATCTTGTTACACGAAAAAAATAAAATTTTGCATTATTTTGAACCAGCGGGTGACCGAGATCCGCTCGGAGAAAACAGGTATCGAAGCTAACTCGAAGATTTAAATTTTCAATTGTGATTTATCAAAACAATACATGCCATAAGAAAATTTGTGAAACCATTGGTGAAAAGATAACCGGTTAAAGTGCACCATTGTAAACTATTCTAAACAAAGTTAGAGTTTGGAAAGGGAACTATTCTATACAAAGGTAAAGTTTGAAAAGTCATAGGAAATAAAATGCATAATGGTTGAAACCTATTAGGCAATAGACAAAGAAAATTTAAGTGCTGCCATCTATAGCCATTATGGCGAACTAATAAAGTTTGAAAATATCCTATCTGTAACTCCGAACTGCTCGACCGTAGCGCTTCAAAACCGGCGCCAATCGATTCCTCGTGGCCAAAACCCCCAGACCCCCAAGTTTACTGCAGTTTATTAATTCTGGGGCGATTTTCGACTTGGCAACCATTCCTCGTATTATAGTATTAGATATTATTTGTTTCTGATATTATTTTTACTAAGAAGAAGATAATCGGTGTAGCAAAATAATTGCCAATCTCGTCAGTTTTTTCCTAGTTAATAATAATAAAAATGAATGTTTGTTTGTATGTCTCGTATGCCTTCCTAAAAAGTTCTTCCAATTGCAATGAAACTTGGTCAGGATATTGTTTACACTTGCAAAATGGTTATAGTGAAAGTACAATTGTTTTAAAAAAATCGAATCTCAACCGCATCCATTTATCTTGAATTAATATCCGAATAACTCGCCGAGGAGGCAATAGATTCTTTAGAATTGCTAAATCCACGTTAAAGGTTAATATTTTGTAGCTATAATACGCAAATGTCAGGAAAGTCAATCTCGGAGATAACAACTTTATTACAGATTATGCAAAAAAGTTTTTTTTGGGGGGGGGTTCAGATTTTAATTAAATTTTAGCATTTTTCACAGTTACCACCAAAAAATATTGTAGTACAAATAATTTTGAACCATTCTTAACTTTCAAAAATTATCTTTTCAACTATATTAATAATTTTTTGGTAAAATTATATTTTCTATGTGTAATGAATTTTAAAAGAAAATATTTTAATCACCTTTTCTAAAATTAAACTTGAGAATTCTGAGAGAATATGAAACGAATCCCGAGATTGCAATAAATAGTTTAGTTTCATTACCATTCTGAAAGAACATCAAATTCTACAATTCTAAAAGAAAACATAAATCTGATACACAAAAAAAGAGTATTTGTTTGTTCGTGTTTTATACACTGAAGTGAAAAAAGTCATGGGATGACTGTTAATATCGTGTCGGTCCTCCTTTTGCCCGGCGAAGTGCAACTACTCGACGTGTCATGAAGTCCACAAGTCGTTAGAAGTCCTCTGCAGGAATATTGAGCCATGCTGTCTGTATAGACGTCCATAATTGTGAAAGTGTGGATGGTGCAGGAGTTTGGGCACGAACATACTTTTCGATGATATCCCACAAATGCTCGATGGGATTCATATCGGGCGATCTAGGTGGCCAGATCATGCGCTGGAATTGTCCGGAATGTTCTTCAAACCAATCGCGAACAGTTCTGGCCCGGTGACATGGCGCATTGTCATCCATAAAAATCCCATCGTTGTGTGGGTACGTGAAGTTCATGAATGGCTGCAAGTGATCTGCAAGCAGCTGAACATAACCATTTCCAGTCAATGATAGGTTCAGTTGCACCAGAGGACCGAGTCCATGCCATGTAAAAACAGCCCATACCATTATGCAGCCACCACCAGCTTGAACAGTGCCTTGCTGACAGTTTGGGTCCATGGCTTCGTGGGGTCTTCGCCACACTCGAACTCTACCATCAGCTCGTAACAACTGAAATCGTGACTCATCTGACCACTCCACGGTTTTCCACTGGTCTAGGGACCAGTCGATATGCTCACGAGCCCAGGAGAGTCGCTGCAGGCGATATCGTGCTGTCAGTAAAGGCACTCGAGTCGGTCTTCTGCTGTCATAGCCCTAGGAAGACAAATTTCGCCGCACAGTCCTATCGGACACGTCCCTCGTACATCCCACATTTATTCCTGCAGTTATTTGACGAAGTGTTGCGTGTCTATTAACATTGACCATTCTACACAGACATCGGTGGTCTCGGTCGTTAAGTGCAGGCGGTCGCCCACTGCGCTGTCCATGATGGGATGTGATGCCTGAAATTTCATCTCTCGGCACACTCTTGATACCATGGATCTCGGAATGTTGAATTCAGTAACGATATCTGCAATGGAATGACTCATGCGTCTAGCTCGAACTAACCTTCAAAGTCTGTTAATTCTCGTCGTCTCGCCATATATCACGAAAAAATTGTTCACATGAATAACTTGAACACAAATGAAAGCTCTGGAAAACGAACTGCGCATTTTTACTTTTTCGCTGCAAGACTACTGCCATTTGTATATTTGCATATTGCTATCCCATGACTTTTGTCACTTCAGTGTATACTGCCATATCTCTCATCCTATTTCGATAAAACATCACCAAATTATTGATTGATTGCACCTAATATTATTTTTTTCGGAGGCGGCAACGCGCCGAGTACCAACTACTTAATAATAAAAGAAAGGGGAAAAAAAGCTGTTTTTTTTTCAGTTTTTCATGATTCATAACATTTATTACATACTTTGAAAGAAGCAGATATAAGCGGATAGTTGTGTTAGTATCATATTTTGTTGAATCTCGAGTAATTTCATAAGCACAAACTAAATTATCTAGCTAATCCGTAAAGAAGACGACTTTTTCACAAACTTTCACCTGCCATAGAAAAAAGGCTGAATCAAAATGCATTTAATTTTGATATAAATTTAAATTAAGCATTTTAATCCTAAGCCTAATCATAAAAATTTCTATATTTTAACATAATATTTCACTCTGGGCCAAGAGTAATTACAATTATTACTACCAGTTTTTTTTCCATTGTCCACCGGCCTCCTGGCATAGGGATAGGATAACTTGATAACTCTTCCCCTTGATATTGACTTCCCAGTTTCGAGTCCTGGCTCGGGTATGGTTGTTGTTCTGCGTTCTATTTATGAGTTGTGTGAATCCCCTCCCTGCATAAAGGGGCTGTGCAAGTGAATGTGAAGCATGAATTAGCTAAGTCGTACTGTTGGCACTAGTTGGAGATACTGAATAAACAAGAGACGCTCATTTTGGGCTAAATCACTGAGTGATAGATAACTGTCAGCGGGCTTGTAAAGTACCATAAGTAACAATATTCCTATTGCCACTGTACTGATTAAAAATTTAAAAATTTAAGTACACATTATTTTTTTCTAAAATAATTGCGAAGATTTTTTTGCAATATTCACTTTTTAAAATAACTAATTAATTTTTAATTGTTACATCTAGCAGAGAATTAAAATTTAATGATCAAACTTACATTATTTATTATTCTCAAACATACTGGGGAAATTTTATCAAAAGAAGCTGCTAAGTAAATCCATATAAACGCCAAATATGCCTTTCAGTTCAATTTCTTCATTGAATTTTATGTTTAAGTTTTAAAAACAAAATATCCATTTATGTATGTCCCTTTACTAATTCTGTTTTTATTAAATGAAGGTAAATTTTAAAAAATTTGCTTTCATTGTCAGTTGAAAAATTTATAAATATGAGTTTAGAAGTCAATATTACTGCAATTACATTATGTAATGCAATATTCCCATTAAGATAAAACATTGAAAATCGATTAAAATAGCGAATTTTTTTTATTATTTCAAAATGTTTTCTGATCCTTTAGTTTTCAAACGATACCAAGATGTTATCAATATTCGGAATATTTCTCGATTTCTAAGGATTTTTCTTGAAGTACTTTCTCTGAAATATCTAGTTTTGGTCTTTCTAAAACTCTTTTTATGAAGAATAATATTTTTCCACTGCGTTGTTTCATTCAAATAATCATAACTCAACATAAAATTAACCAAATACAATTACTTATATTTAAAATAATTTGTATAAAACAGTAGATGTTTTGTTCCAATAGCTACTTAAAAGTTAAAGTTACAGGAAAATCTCGCTTTTTTTATTCATCTTTGATGAAAAAGTTGTTCATAAAAATACTAAACTATATATTTTTATAATTTGATTGAGGAAGGCAACATAAAGAATAATATTAGGCATAATTTCCACTTGGAATTGTGTATCTGTACAAATTACAATTTAAGATCTCGTGTTTCAAAAAATATACTATTTAGCTCATTAAATAATAATTTATGAATTAATAACTAGTGTAATACAGTTTTTTCTCATTGAAGTGAATTTAAAAATATAATAATGAGCTACTGTGAAGAATTAGATTTTTAAAGTTAAAATTTTTAAAAAAAAATCTTTCTGTGTGTACGTACATCTTAAATGATTTTGGTAAAATTTGATGTATAGAAAA
Organism: Argiope trifasciata; assembly: GCA_026543055.1. Taxonomy (NCBI): domain Eukaryota; kingdom Metazoa; phylum Arthropoda; class Arachnida; order Araneae; family Araneidae; genus Argiope; species Argiope trifasciata. The sequence continues at coordinate 1,708,021 of JAPMOQ010037314.1, read as the reverse complement.
TTTATTTGATTGAATATAAGGTATATCTATCTATCTATACTTTAGTTTTCCAGTTTGTCACGAGAAAGGTTTTAATAAGCTCGATCAGAATCACTGGAAAAAAAGAAATACGAAATTCTTAGAACTAACTGTTATAAATTGGAAGGTCAATATGAAGATCAAACCTGCGTGATAGGCATCCATTTGTATGGCAAAAGTAATTCTGCCAAAATGACTTTGTTTTATGTTTGAGCGTGACGATATTGGATTTTCAGTGACGTATTACTCTGTTTTTCACAACTGTTTGATTCAGAAATGATGAAGTGATTCTTCGTAATTCGAATAAATGGATGTCTCAAAGTATCATATCGCTCAATTTTAGCTTTCTCGTGAGGTTTGATCTCGAGTAAAGGATGGATTCATCTATCGTTTAATTTTTAAACTTAGGAACTATATTCTTAATCAATATAATTGGTTTCAATGCAAAAGATGTATATTCAGAGAGAGATAGTTTTTAAGGAAAGAAATAGAAGATATCGTATTTTAAAGAAGGCATGAGCTTTTATTTTATTTTGCGGTGTTACAGCATCTAAATTATGTAACGCTACATATATGATGCAAAAATTGTTCAAAATGCTTCAGTTACGAATTTTTAGATACAAAGTAACAGATTTACTTCATAGATCTAATTATTTCATAACAAATTTACTTCATCAATTTAATTATTTCATAGCAAATTTACTTCAGAGGTTTAATTACTTTATAGGATTTTCAGGCGTAGGAATAGAGCGTCTTTCCTATGATCTAGCCAGCATTTTTCGGTCATGGTTGGGCCTTGGTGACCCGGTGGTAAAGTCTCGGCTTCGGAACCGGAGGGTTTCAGGTTCGAGACTCAATTCCACCGAAGAACCGTCTTGTGAGGGGGTCTGTTGCACGTTAAATCTGTCAGGCCAAATGTCCTCCCGCTGGTGTGGCGTGATGTGGAGAGGGGCGTGCCAGTTCAAGTGTCGTCCTCGTCATCTGACCGTGGTTCAAAATTACGAGGTCCGTCCCAAAATAGCCCTCGTGTTGCTTTAAGCGGGACGTTAATATAACTAAACTAAACTAATCGGACATGGTTGTTTTTCCTTTGTTCTATCTGTGAGATGTGTGAATGTAGCTTCCTGTAAAATGGGGTTGGGCAAGCAAATGAGTGATGCTTGAGTGGCAAAACTTTTTCTGATTCAGGTCTAAATTACAATCTGTGGTTGAGTGAATGAAAATGCATGATCGAAGTCGGACCTGTAAAAAGGGTTGTGACGGGTGAGTGGAAAAGTCGTAAACTTGGTCCTAGTTGGCGCAGCTAAAACAAGAGACGCTCTCTATCGGCTTAAATCCCTGTCTTCGTACCAGCGGGCTTATCCAATGGCAAGTGCCATAAGAAAAAACAATTACTTTATTGATAGTACTTGTGTTGCAGATAAAAGCGAATATCGCAAAGCGTGAAAATCTTTTATATATCCCATTAGAAGACAATGCAATAAACTAATTTTAAAGAAAACGAGCCGGTGTCTTGGCATAGGGGCAGCGTGTCTTCCTAGTGTTCTGAACGTTCTTGTTTCGAGTCCCAGTCGGGCATGACAGTTATTCTGTGATCTATCTGTGAGTAGTGTCAATGTGCCCACTTGTTAAATGAATTGTACCAGCAAATGTGAAGCATGAAGGAGCTAAGTCTTACTCTTTGCCCTAGTTGGCGCTACTGAAAAACAAAATGAGGCTAATTTAGGCTTAAAATCGCTGACAGCGATCAGAGGGCTTGTCAATGACAAGTGCCATTGTAAACAACCTCAACAAAAGAAAACGATGAAAGGTTAAGAACAGCATCGAAGTGATTCTAAAACATGAAGAATGAATAAATGTAGTTTTTTGGTATGCGCAGCTTTGACAACTTATGTAGCTTCAGATTATATTTAATTTATTTGGTTAAGAAGAGAAAATGAGCATTGATATCTAACCAGGCGCTTAGTAAGAAATTTGAACAGAGTTTTACTTAAAGTGTTCATACACACTTGAAACTTCGAAAATCGTTCAAAATATCGAAAAAATAATATTGCTTCAAATGTTCTCTGATTCTTTAGCTTTCATACTATACCAAAATGTTGTCAATATTCAGAATATTTCTTGATTTATAAGGATTTTTCTTGAAGTACTTTTCTAAAAACTCTCGTTTTAATTTTGTTTAAACTCATTTTATGAAGAATGATATTTTTCCATTATATTGCTTCATTCACACAATCACAACTCAACAAGCAATTAACCAAATACAATTTTGTGTGTATCAAAATAATCTGTTTAAAGCAGTGAATGTTTTGTACATCAATCAAAATTATATTTATAAAAAAATTAATAGCTATTTAAAAGTTAAAACTATAGAAAAACAATCTCTTTACTATTCATCCTTAATGAAAATTTTTTTCAAAAAAAATTAATGAACTATATTATTTTATAACTTTATTGAAGCAGAAAACATGAAGAAGGATATTATGCATAAATTCCAACCAGAGTTAGAATTTAAAATAGCATGTTTAAAAAAATATTAATTAGCACTTTAAACATTATTTAATTAATTAATAATTGGTGTAATATGGTTTTGTTTCACAGAAATGAGTTTAAACATGTATTAATAACTTGCTATGAAAGAAATGGATTTTTAAAGTTAAAAATTAAAAAAAATCTTTTAGTTTTTACGTACACTTTAAACATTAATTAAAATGTCAGAATTTTTCCATGACTTGGGTGCATATAATTCCTTAAAGCCCAGTATGATACCACAATGTTTAAAATTTACAGCTTTAGTTTTGGATCTTCACAGAGAGATGGCGATGTAGTTAACGGTAATGACAACTAAGTATAACTGTAATCTTCTCCCACCTACGAAACTCCGAGTTTTGTACCAAATCATCGTAGTTGTATGTGAATGTTTGCACATTGGTGGGTGCCACCCTTTACTGTATTCAGTTCCATTTTTATTCTGATTTTCAACTATGTTTTTTAATTCTCATTATGTTTTATAAATTGGTTGTTCATTTTCATTTAATGCTTAATATTCATTGATTCAACCTTTAAAGTATGTTTTAAAACAATATTTTTTTATAGGTTTATTTAGTGAATTTATACTTATACGCGTTGAGAAGATTTAAAAACATTTTTTTGAGTGTGTACGAGATAGCTGCAGTATTTAAAATTTCAAAATAATATGAAGTGAAACAAATGAAACTTAAAATGGAATTAATATACACAATTTCGGATAAAAATTTAGATTAGCTTTTAAAATTCTTTTGATATTTTGCACTCTAAATCATTGCAAATGCACAATATCATTACAAATGATATTTAAGATGCATTTAATAGGAAATAGCGCTTCATTTGGGTTTTTAGTTTGTATGATTTGCAGATCTTTGATATTAATAAAAGTAATCAAACAAAATCCTTTCGATACTTGTTTTAAAAATCGCATTCTTTTTTGATGAATATTCATTAAAAAAGCTTTTGTTTGTGTTTATGCATTCCATAGCATTTTGTCTTACATTTAAGCTTATAACTATTAACTGTCGTATCTCATAAGCTATTTACAGTCCTCTAATATGGATGAATAAAATAATTGCAAAATATAATAGGCTTTGTAGGTCAGAAATCTAAAAATGGGATTCACTTTTATCTGCCAATATTATTCCAAAATGAAGTTCTAGAGTTCTATTTTTGCTCAAGTGATATAGAAACAGATCACCACATGTAAGGAAATCGGGCACTGCGTCTTTGACGAAACAGACCTTAATATCGTCTCTATGCAATAAATCAATAAATCAAGACAGTAATATGGTACAACTATTAACTATATTTTTTCATTTTTTCTTTAATATGAATGGCCATGGATTCAAACCTTGGATATTTAGATTGCCTATCCATGATTTCAAGATGAAACGTTTCTGAGATGGAGTTTTTTAAGAAATCGAAATTTAGAGGAAATTAAATCTGAAATCTGAAATGTTGTAGCATAATAATGTTTTAATCTGTATAATTGCATAATATATATTATAATTGCATTTTAAAAATTTATTCTTTGTTAATACGACGATTATGTGCATACAAAATATATATTTAAAGCAGATTAATATGAATGCAGCGTCTTAAATAATGAGAAGTATTGTTGTTTATTATATTCGAAAATATTCTTTAAAAATATGGAAATTATAAGGGAAAAAACTATATGGAAATAATATTTTTAATGTTGAACTCTAATATTTAAGTGTATTTATATGAGGTAGTACATTCCTGAATGACTGGAGAGAAACTGAAGCCAAACGAAGTAGTTTTGTGTTGTAAAGCGTTTTTGCATTTTGACCACATCAAGAAATTTTCAGATAGTTTTCAACCTTTAAATTGTATTTATGTGTAGTTATGCATTCCTAAATGATTGGAGATAAACTGTAGAAGTCAAACGAAGTAGTTTTGTGTTGTAAAACGTTTTGCATTTTGACCATGTCATGCAATTTTCATATTGTATTTAATCTATAAAATGCATTTATGTACAGTAATACATCCCTGAATGATTGGAGGAGAAACTGCAGAAGCCAAACGAAATGATTTTGTGTTGCAAAGCGTTTTTGCATTTTGACCTCATCATGCGATTTTCATATTGTATTCAATTTATAAAGTGTATTTATGAGCAGTAATACATTCGTGAATGACATTAGAGAAACTGAAGCCAAAAAAAGTAGTTTTATATTGTAAAGATTTTTTGCATTTTGACCCCATCATGCAATTTTCAGATGGTTTTCAACCTATAAAGAAAATAATTATTATATTTTGCCGCATAATAATAGGCAAATATAAATTTAAATGTGATAATTTTTTGACTAACGAATTAGATCAGAAATTTTATACCATTATAAAGTTTAATAACTGTCATATAAAGTTATACAAAAAAAGAAGCATTGGCTTAATAGACAGTAACCTGAATTCTTCGCCGATTTTCATTTTTTCATATTTTTTTTTCATTTTCTTCTTTTCCTTTGTGACAATTTAAATTCTGGTCAGTGTCTAATCTCTTCTTTTGACCAGTCCAGACACGAAGAGTCAAGTTTGCGTTTCGATAGACGTCCAGTTCTTAACTTGTCGAGCAAAACCCGAGATAAAATGGCCAGCAAAGAAAATATGTTTCATTTACTAAAAGGTATCTGCAACTTTTGGCCTGGGTGGGATCGTGGAACATCTTGTTTTGTTTTTGCCCTTTTGTGGAATGTGGATTTTGAGGTGAGTTTGGTCTTGGAAATGTTCCAAAGAAATGCTGTTTGTGCATAAGGAAAAAAGAAGTTTCTTTTTCTTCGTTTTTACTTCAATTTTTTTCCGATGTTGCGATGGACTAGCCAAGCTCGCCAGAAAATGGCGCCGTGCCAAGTTGGTGCAAACGGACACCGTTTCATAATTTACTTCACTTAGAAAGTAACTGAAGAATTTCATCCTACATTTTTCTTGATCCTCCTCTGCGAGACATCAACTTGCCTTATAGACATAAATGTTGCCATCCTCTTGCAATTAAATTGCTCAGTTTTAGATTCGTTTTTCCACTGAGCTGCCTCAACTGCCAAATTATACTTCGTTCTTCCTCTAAGAAGGTTATAATTTTGTAAGATAGACGAGTTTAGGGTTAGCAGCTTGTTTTATAAAATTGGCCAAGTGTGATTATTTCCGATATATTGTTTTATTAAAAGTTTTATTTTGTGTTAACGATAGATGAGCATCTCGGAAGAGATGGAAACTATTTTCAGAAGTTTTAAGAGAAAAAAAAAGACTAGAAAATTTCTTCACCATCACTGAAACATTTCCAAGGAACAAGTCATTAAGAATGAAATATTTTTAAAAGGAGCATTGTCTTTTAATGCTAAACATTGCAAAGGGAATTTTAATTGGAACAAATTCTGGTAAAATCATTATTTTCAAAAATTCTTTTCTTTTCTTTTTTTTTCCAAATCTAGAAATGCATTGAAAACTATTGAAGGTTGAACTGTAAGTCTTGTTTCAATACAGTAATGAATTTTTCCCAGATTTTCTACTATTTATTTTGATGTTTTGCGATATCAAAATAAATAGGAAAAATAACGATTATTAATAAAAATAGTGTAAAAAGATCTTGATGATGGAGAAGATCTAATAGATTAGACATATTTTTTTAGTAAAGGACGACGTATATTGTTGTTGAATAGCAACATTATCATTTCTGTTATTAAAAATAAAACTTTAAAAATCATATAAAGGCTGAAGAAACAATTCTAAAATATTATCAGGCTATCATGCCACTATAAATTTTAAAATGCCATATTTCCTCTAAATTTTTTCATTTTGTATTGCTAATTATCTTATCTGTTAGATTATCTTTCTCCGATTAAATAAATAATTTTGAATTAGTTGTTTTTTCCTTCGTCAGAGTCTCTTGTTTAGGCGAAATATCATTTTATTTTTTCTCAAGCTAGATTAAATAGAAATATTTCTGCAATTCTCCTATTATTGATTGGACTGTTTAAAATAAATTCTGGGTTATTTCATATATTTTGGAAACAAATGAATTTTTACTAAATTTGTCTTCCAGAGGTCGAGATTTAATTTACTGCTCATTTAAAATGCTTTTATGCTTTTTTTTTTGTAATATGTGAAGAAGACACACACGTGCGATTAGGTTTCTTTGATGTAGGAATGAATGTGGAAATATCTTTAGAGCGTTTCTTTTTAGAGAAATTCTTTTTGGTGTAGCTAAATGGTCTGCTTCGAAACAGCGATGGTTTGGTTATTCTTGCAAGCAAAGTGTGATTGTTCGCTTATCCTTGCAAATACAGTGTGATTCTTCAGTTATTTCTGAAAGCGTATTGTGATTGTTCGGTTATTTCTGCAAACGCATTGTGGTTTTCATTTATTCTTACAAGTACAATGTGATTGTTCGATTATTCTTGTAAGTACGGTGTGATTATTCAGTTAATCTTGCAAGTACAGTCTGATTGTTGGGTTTATCTTCTCAGTACAGTGTGATTGTTCGATTATTCTTATGGAGAGATGCATTAATCCTTAACTGGAGAGGCGGAAATTTAGGACGTAACTGGGGAGATGTGGTTTACATGACCGCACTTCCTTTGCAGTCGAATCAACTTTTCTAATAAAAGTATTAGTTTGAAAATCAGCCAATATATTTTGCAGACATACTTTTTACTATATAAATGTGTTTTAGAAATTTTTCAAAACATTTTATCTCTGAAAAAAGCAAATGTGGTGGAACATATTTTCTTCACAAATTACATGTAACGATAAATAATATTCTTGAAAAAACATATAACTTTATATTTTTTAAATCCTATTTATTTTTCTGTATATAAAGATATATAGAAAACAATATATTGAAAAAATTCAACAATTTTATGAAAAATAAAAAATAAAAATTGAGAGTGGGTAAAATTTGCCTTTCTTTTTATCTGCTTGTGTGACTTTAGTTGCGCGGTTTTCTTGGGCATTTTAAACTTACAGGTTAAGAATGATCATAAAAATCAGTCTATAAAATCTATATATATATATATATATATATATATAAAAATTAATTATGTTTGAACTTAAATATCAGTATCAGTTGAATGCGAACTTTCATCGAAAAACTCCTCGGTGCAATTATCCTTATCACAAAAATCCCTTTCTACTTAATTTAAAAGTGTCTGGAGCATTACTGCGTAATAGAATCAGTAAATTGGAAGATATTTCTGGGTCCAAGTTTTCGCGTCATCTCATAAGCCTTGTTTATCACTGGAACCCTAACGGGTAGGAGCGGTCTGAGTGATGTTGTTAAAAGAAATAACTGAATTATTTAAAAAACCAACTGCTGAAATAGGTTAAAAAAGTGCAGGTGAATTGAAGGTCAAGAAACAGGCAGCTACAAGGTCAATCCATTCAGTTGAGCTAAAAATAGAGTAGAGTAAGCGAAAATAGCTAGTGCTTACATACCGCACGTCTCCAGTTAAGGGTTAAACAATGTGTGGAAGTGGTTGCAATGTATGAATAACATGAAAAGTTCCTCATTTGAACAAAATTATGTCATCCATCCATATTTAAATTCTCTGAACAACGCTATGAATCTATTGAATTTCATATATTAACTGCAGAGTAAGTTAACTCTAGCATAACAGCCAAAGCTTCTAATAATACTTAAAATGTTATACTATAGATATATGTGCAAATACATGTTTTGCATATATATCTATATATATTTCCCATCAATGTGTTTGTAAGCGTTATGTATGTATGTTTAATCAGTGATAACTATATCACATCTTGTTTTTCAACATGATACACAATTCTGACCATTCCTACTATATATCTCAGAACAGCCGAGTTTTGTATTTCGTGCTATCTTCTTAAAATGATAATGATTGTAACAAAAGTTTCATTAAAGATTGTGTTCTTATATTTTTGCTAATAAAATACATAAAACACTCATTCAATCGCTTAACTAGTTTTAAAATGAAAGGTTATGAAATGTTTCTGGGATAGAATATTTCTCAAAGAGAAAATGATTAACTATAAAAAATTGATTATTTAATTTAACTATAAATTAAGGATTATTTTCTAGTTTGTTTACAAAATTTGTATACCACAAAAGGAATAAGTTTAAGAAATTCTATTAGAATCAGAAGCCTTTTTTTAAATAATGATATTTAAAATCTTTTTTTTTAATTTTTAAATTATATTTATGCAAAAACTTAAGAATATCGTATCGAATTTTATTATTTTTGTAAAAATATGGGAAAGTTGAATATTTTTTCCAACATCATCTAATAAAAACAGAAGGCTGGAAAAGTATATCTTTCGATATCTAATCAATAATGGAAAATGATGTCTTGAAATATTTTGAAGCAAACCTTTAGAAATAGTTCAAAATTCTTGCTCATTACAATAGATTTGCAGTAAAATCATTGATTATTTAATAGAATTCTCAACATTTTATCATTGAATTTACACTGATTCATTCCTTAAACTATGTTATAACTTAGGCATAATTTTACTCTGATACTCTTAATTTTATTTTTATCTTATTTATAAAATGAAATTTTTTGGAAAAATCACATTTTGAAAAAAAAAAATGCTTACAGTTTTTGTTTTTAATTGTACATGAAAACGGAATTTTTTTTTTCGAAATTTCATAGATGGAATTTATTCCATTTTTTTTAAAGATATTGAATGTTAACATTTTATTTTTTATTTTTAACACTGTGTATTTTATTGAGTATTTATTGTGACCAGCTTCGAAACCAGCACAGACAGATGTCGATATTTTTTCAATCTTTTAACAAGCATATGCATGTTAAACTAACCGTATTATTATAATCTATTCGTATTCGTATAATATTTTATATAAACCAATTCTTTTCAAAAGTATGATTTAAATTCTTATCATTATTTTAATGTCAGAAATTGCAGTAATAAAAGAAGATGAAAAATATCCAAGAAATTTAAAATATGGGGAAAAAATGAAACAGAAAAATACTTTTTTTTTCCAAAAAATGTAAATAAAAACTACGGTAAATGAGCGTGGTTTACAGCATTAATTCTTAGTCTCCTTGTTCATTATTGTAGATACAAAACGTTTTTTGGTTGTAGATACAAGCGTTTGCTCTATATTTAAAACACGCTATATTTTCTCCATGTAAATATATTATGCCAGTCCATAAACATTATAATGTCAAGAATATTGACACATAAACGTTTGAAATACAAAAGTTCTAGATATCTAAGAAAGCTGATTGAATTATGAAGTTCTGGATATGGATGCTTTAGATTATCTTAAACCATTTTAATAATTGTTTTAAAGAAAATTCGTCAACAGCGTGGTGCTCTTCTTGTAAACGATCATCGATTGTCTTAAAGTAAGGAAAGTTCTTATTCAAAGTTTCTTACCTCGGATCAGTTTTGGTTGTTGACAGTTGGCGCTTATTTATTTTCACGTGAGAACATAATATTGTTTTCACTTGAAGTTTATGGAGCCTTAAAATGTGAAGGCAACAATTGTTGAAGCCTCAAAATGCATAGGCTACAAACTGGCGATTTATGCATTTTATTTATTTATTTTGTAGTCAACTTTCCACTGTGTAGCTTTAAAATTATCTATCGTCCACTCATGTAATTTTATTTTGGAGTCGGTTTCCACAGTTTAGCTTTCGAATTATCCATCGTCTACTAATGTAGTTTTATTTTGGAGTCGGTTTTTACAGAATAGTTTTTGAATTATCCATCGTCTGATAATGTAGTTTTATTTTGGAGTCGGCTTTCACTGCATAGTTCACTGCATATGATGTAATAGTATTCCCCTTGGAAATCACAGTTTCATTGCTAACTCGCTCAACGAATTTTACAAAATAAACCAAATAAGTTAAAATAGTATTTGTTCAATCGATAAAGATTGTTGGTTCAAGGATAATTTTGACTAAATAAAATAAGGTTATTGGAAAATAACGCAGAAGATGTCACATTTGGAGATTTATCCCCAAATAAAGTTACAATTTGATTTTCAAATGATACATTCTCTGAATTCTTACGAATTGTCTTAATTTAAGTCATTAACCAGTTTAAACCAGTTTGAAACAATCACGAGACTATCAGATTACGCACATGTCGATATTTAGAAAAACGATGGCTTTTTGTTGTTGTTGTCGTTGTTTTCCTCATTCCAAAATTAGTTGGGATCCAAAGCTTTGTTTGCCATCTAGAAAAATTGAAAATGAAAGTTTAAAAAAACATACCATTTATTATATATACATAAAGAGAGAGAGGGAAGGATAGAGACCCCGATAGAGAAATCTCGTGACTTTTTCTAATCAACTTAAATTAATTAAGGCAAATAATAACTTAAAAAAAATAATGTTCTCACATTTAACTTGAAATTAGCGAAATCGAAAACGAAATAATCAAAACGAATGAAATCAAACGCATCATTATCACAAGGTTTGATCTTTGGAATGCATTATTTAAATACTGGCACACTTCAAACACGAAGCCACTAATTTACTGACACACAAAAGCACGCATCAGACTTTACTTAATGACACTTCTGTCATTCTCCACCGTCACAAATTGACACGAGTAATGACAGTGACACAAACACGCGACAGTCTTCCAGTGTCCGAACACGATTTCAATTTCGGGGGAAAAGAGTGCTTTCTTGCGCAGATGGGGGGAGGGAAGAGAAAGTGAATCTCCTTCCGAATCGTGGGGTGGCGCAAAATCAATAGGAATGTCGATGCTCACTCGCACAGTTAGCGGCGCTTCATTTCCAGATGGGCCATCCATCCGAGCACGTTCGGCAGAAGGTCAGACTGGCAAGGGGAAGGGGGGAGGCAACAACTGTGCGCATTAACACGGAATGCGTAGTGTGGGTGTTTTAGGAGGATGAAAACATCACTCGAGAGGCGAGATGCAACTTCCAATGATTTAGTCACGTTCAGGGAGCAATTCAGTTAGCTTTGGCCCCTTGGTACTGATATCCTAGATGTTCCCAAAAAACATCGCATATGTAGTTATCGCCAGGATTTATCTTGATTAGTTTTTGAAAAATTAAGATAACCTAAAGATTGAATGTTATTTTAAATATGCTGCTTCAATCATGAACTTTTGGAATCGAAATGTCTTACAAGTTAACAAAACACCGAAAGAAAACAAATAGCTATTTATAAGAAAACAAGTAATATATGTATAAAAACTTTTTAATTTAATTACTACTTATTTTTTATATTATTTATACTATATATATCTACTACTTATTTTTATATTATATATATATATCTACAACTTATTTTTTATATTATTTATATATATCTACAACTTATTTTTTATATTATTTATATATATCTACAACTTATTTTTTATATTATTTATATATATCT
>JAPMOQ010037314.1:1672510-1689353 GCA_026543055.1 Argiope trifasciata | reverse complement strand
AAAATGAGAAATATCGTTTGCTACATGAATTTGTTGCCATTTAGAATTAAAGAATTATTTTCAAAATGAGTTTTTTTAAAACCATTTTTAGTTTTAGGAATTCTGAAATTAGTTTTATGTTATTCATCGGATACAGCTAACTTAAAAGGCTTTGCAAATTTTTATACTGTAATGAATAATAAATTAATAAAATATAATAATTGAAATATTTTGTATAATTAATTGTATTATATTTCAATTACACTTTTACTTAATTAAAATATTTTATTAAAATAAAATATAGTTACAATGGAACCATTCATGCTAATTTTATACACGTTGTAACCTATTCAACAATTAAATATCGGAATTAATTACATGGTTTATGGTAGACAAAAGAATGTAAATTTCTAGAGCTATCGTACGGTAAGTATTAAGACAATTATACATTGCCACGATTTTTACAAGTGGTTTTTTTTCGTGTTCACCATGTGAAACAATTCCCTTAGACATAATTACGCCATCATTAAACAATTCGAATTTTTCATTTTTTGAGTTTTGTTTTTATTAAAAATTGTATTTCATTGTGTATAGTACATTAGACTAAATTGAAACAACTGAATTTTGCCTCATTTTTTTCCATCATATTCTAATGTTTTTCCTCGAAGTAACTTATATTTAAATTATTAGTTTTTCTCTAATTGAAGGGATACAAATTGACGTGTAAACTGGAAAAGGTATATTTCAAATTAGGGAGCGAATTTTCTTGTTAATTTTAAATCAGAGTATACCTATTTCCTTTCATCAAACATATAAACGTTCACGTTCACAAGACAAAATCAACAAGACAAAAGCCCCCCTCCCCCCCCAAAACCCCCCATCTAGCTATATAAATAAAAATTAATGTTCGTCTGTGCGTCTTTTATGCGCTGTCTTACCGCTCATCCGATTGCGATGAAACTTTGAATACTTATTAATTGCGCTTACGGGATGGTTATAGGCATAGTTAAATTATGTAATGAATAAAAAATGTTTTTGGATCTATTTACCGCATCTATTAATCAAGTATTATTGTCAAATTAACTTGACAAGGAGACACAGCAGTTTTTCACGTAACCAACTGTATGCTAGATGCTACGAGTCGGACATTCAAGAAATTGATTTGTTTCTTCTGAAAACGGAAAAACAAAAAAATATTGCCTACCCTAAAGCTCTTAAAAAAGTAATTAGTACTTTTAAATATCATCTGTCTTCAATGAATGTATTCATTTCCAATATTTTTGCTAATTAAACAAGAGTGTCATTTTAAATTTCAAAGGATATTTCCAAAATTATTTCGTCTACGGCTTCATACAATACTTCAAAAAAGTATTCTATACAAAAGATGTAGGGTTTATCGCTTTAAGTATAAAAGTGTGGATCTTGATAATGACAACAACTCAAGTGCACAAATTTAGTGTTGTTGCAACAAGTGCTTTTTAATTTTAGAATTCCGTACACGAGAGTTTTTTTTCAGAGTATAGTGAATGAATTCGAATATGCGTTTTGATCGCTATTTTTTCAATCAATTGAATTTAAAATTTGAGCATATAATTACATTAGCAGTTAGTAAACAAACAGCATTTTAGTAACCAAATTTTCCACCCAATTTTATTTATTTAAGTAGTCTGTATTTCTGAGCGGCGTAGTATGGCCAAGTATGGCTTTTGCGCCATTAAACCACACACACAAAAAAACAAATAAACAAACTCAATTTTTGAACTCTTGAGTTTACATGGATGTGTAAATACCGGTGAAACTATGAATAACCTCTTATGGATTTGTTTCAGAATTTAATATGGATTTACATTTTAATTTCTAAATATATACAACAAATTTAATTTATTTAACTTTTATGTTTTTTATATATCAGTACCACCAGAAATCAATAGCCAGAGACAGAGATTTAAAATGTATGGATTTCATTCAAAATTCATATCACAATTGGTATTACGATCCCAAAATTTTTTAATTTTCTTAATTGTTTGATGTACTCAAGAAATTCTACAACGGAATTTCCTGAACTTCTATCATATTTTTCAATATGAAAAACATTTTATTGAATAGTTTCAAATCATTCACTTCAAATGGCAGCAACATGAGAAGAGCAACTGATGACGCTGATTTTCTAAACGAAATGAAGTTTTCTGAATAGTTTTTTCTTGCATTCTAAATGAACGTGTTATTCAATTTATAAAATTTCATAAATAATTTATAAATTTTAGTTTAGAAAAATAGTAATCAATTTTGACGTGTAATTTTTCTCATCTGTCTTTCATAAAATTACTTTTAAAAACTTTATTGCTTTTGTCTACACAATAGGAAATTTAAATTATATTTTCCCTTATACTTGATATATTTTAAAAACTCCATGAAGGCTTATTTTTTCTTACTATTTATAAGAAGTAAAAGAATAGAATTTGTAAAAGCATAGGAAAAAAAAAGTTTTATTATTGATCTGTGTAAAGGTTAATTTGCACTCAGCCAGTTAGAAATCCGCTTCAAAAATTAGATTTCGCTTGTGCTGAAAGAACGGACAATAGCAACTTCTTTTTCGATGGGTATTTGCTACTGTACAGTTTCTGCGCACGCGTGGTTTTACTGAATTAATTGTAGTTGACAGAATGTAAGTACTACTTTAGTCTCCAAATTAATTTATTTGTGAAAATCCTAACATAATAATTGAAATAACGATTTATGGTGGAAATCTATACTTATAATAAAGCTCAATGTGTGTGTGTGTTGGCGCTCTACAGACCAGACCGTTGGACCTACAGCTACCAAATTCGGTACATGTATACCTTGGAGCTTGGGAATGTGCACCTCGGAGCCCTTTTTTCAAATTTTTAATTAGAATTTGAATTAATTAAAATTTAAGCGAAATTTCGACGTTTTTCCGCTATAACTTCCGAAAATATTATCGCACAAACATGATTTTTACATCAATTTAAAGATTAAAAAATTAGCTTTCTAATAGCATCTTTGTTTAAATGTATAGCTTAAGCTTCTATTTTTAACGAATTTTTAAAGAAATATTTTTACCGTGTTTTACAACAATATATTTCGGACAAAACAATAAAATTTAATCTGCACGAGCACGTCAAGGGGGAAAAATTAGGTTTTATCAGCATGTTGCCATCCTATTGACGGAAGTTCAAACTAAAAAAACAACAACTATCATTACAAATTAAATCTAAAGAAATGCAACTTTTAGCACGTGACTGGATAAAATAAAATAAATATAATATGTGACATTTTCTAAAATAAATAATGAACGAGCAAAGGGAAAAAAATAGCTTTTATTAAACTGTTGAAATCATACTGACAGAAGTTCAAATTAAAAAATACATTAACTATGACTGCAAATTAAATCGAAAAAAAAATGTAACATTCACCACGTGATTGGATGAAATTAAATAAATATTAAATGTTATGTTTTCTAAAAAAGAAATACAAGACAAAGGTTTCTATGATCGTTTGCAACATCTATATCATTAATTTAGTAAATCAGTGTTACGTGACTTTCGAAGTTTAAATATATCTGGCAGAGAAATTATAAAGAGAGCAAGGCACATAAGTATTTAATTGAAAATCTTAGACCCCATTACTATTGGCGAACCAGCTGGTCGCCAAAGGCGTCTAGTAACAAATAATCCAATCTGTACATATGAAACGCTAAAATACGTAGTTCAGAAATCGTTGTTATTATCAAATGGCAACAGTCATATGTAAACAATCCAACATAAAAATATCAGATTTTGTTGCTACAACATTGAATTGAACGACTATTTAGATAGTTAAGGGAATTAATAAATATTATCAGAAATTTTCTAGAGAATTTTCGTTGTGTTTCTGAACACTTTATACGAAAAAAGAGAGAGAGTGAGAGAAATATACAAAAAATTAAAAAAAATACTTCAAAGTAAAAAAAAAATCATGTCAAAAATAGACTTAACCGACGCCAGAGTGTAATCACTATGACTTTCCGATTGAAATTATCATGCGAAAACTATTTAGTGAAGTGATACTTTTAAGTGATATATCATGATAAATACAAAAGTGATATTGGTAAAATCCTATTTTAGCCCACCTCTGGCGATTTTTTCAAAATCTCGGCAATTTTTCAAAATCACACCAAATCGAAAGTACCAATAAGATTAAATAGTTTTTTAACGGAGTTTAAATAAACCAATGAGGTTCCGTAGGGTTGCCGCATTTCTCTTCAGATGTTGTCAGGGTTGCCATTTTAAAATCATTATCGCTGATAATTTGGCGAGTTTTTAAATTGGCGTCAGAGGTGGGCTAAAATAGGATTGACCCGTGATATTTTTAAAGATATCACTTAAATTTTGTACAATTTTAATTTTAATAATATGTTTTGCGAACTACTTTGATATACACCCCCAAATCGGAAATTTGGCGACTTTTTTTCTCCCCAAGCAAAGTATTTGTTTTTGGCGCCTCTTTTTTCTTGCCAAGAAAATACTATGAATACATAAAAAATGAATAAATAATACAATAAATACATAAAAAATACAAATAAATGTCACTTAATAACAGATTATACACAATTCAGAAAACCAGAAAGCTAAAAAAACCTAAATTGACAACACCAAAATAAGAAACAGCAACCCTAAATAGTCCGTAGGGAGTGCCAGATTTGGCGCATAATTTTTGGGGGTGTATATCAAAGTTGTACCATGTTTTGATTCAATCTGATACACAGTCTATAGTAACATTTTTAAATGTTATGATATAATTCAAACTCAACCGTTCAAAAATCATTCGTGTACTTTTAACTCCAAAAAATGCTCACTTACTCTTTTTTTTGAATTTGCATACATTTTTTGATATACAATAAACTGATTCATTTGGACCAATATTTTTCAGGCATTTCAAATAAAAAGCAGAAGCGTTTTTTATTTAAATGCAATCTACATTAATCATTTAACAGCCTAAAAAGTCAATAATCTGAGAGAACATGCTGGTTGCCAAAACAAACAATATAAAAATATAGTCAAAGATGATAGCCAATTAAACTGTCACACTCTTTTGCGATACACGTACATCAAGCATCTAATCACATGCCACTCTTGTCAGATCTTATAAAGATACTTCTTTCAAACAAAAACGGAATTTTCTTGGAATTCGAAATTTCAAAAATCTTTCCTGTACGCCAAAAAAATGCGGAATTTCATAATAATATTCTCTTAGAGCAGCAGATCCCACCTAACCGAGTTCTCTTTGTGATTTGAGTCTCCAATATCCGATACGGGGCTTTAAATTTAAAGGAGTTTTTTGGCGCAGTCTTTTGATGATACTGATATTCGCTACGGGTTGGAACGGCGCCAAAACGGGAATTAAATGCCGATATGATAAGGAAAGGTTTCGCAGTCTTTCAACGCGCGAGGGATCCGAGTCGTGTGCTAAGCCCCAGAGGAGTCCTCTTCGGTTCCTCCTCTCTCTCCTCCCCCTCTTCTTTCTGTGTGTTCTTTTATTCTTTTCTGTTCCGGATAAAACATTTTGTACTTTTGAATACTTCCCTGCGCCACCAGAACGTCCTGATAAGAATTGAAGATTTCTGCTGTTTTGAAACCTGCTTTGGGAGAATAAAAGGATCCATTTTAGGAAGATTAGAAGCAAAAACATTTCTTAATCCCTAGAGTCTCTTTTTATAATTTTTTTTTGTTCGTCAGTCAAGGTTTATTCGAAGCAACCCTTTTTTAGAATCAAACGTTCTGATTAAATCGGAGACAGTCGAATAAAAGTGATTTAAGAGTATTTCACGATAAGCAAAGCCGTGGTGGCCTGGTGGTAAGGTCTTGGTTTCGAAACCGGATGGTTGCAGGTTCGAGACTCGATCCCACCGAAGAACCATCGTGTAAGGGGGTCTCTTGTACGTTAAATCTGTCAGACCAAACGTCCTCCCGTTGGTGTGGTTTAAAGAAGGGGGTGCAGCTCAGGTGTCGTCCTCATCCTCTGTCTGTAATTCAAAATGACGAGGTCCGTCCAAAATAGCGTGTTTCTTTACAACGGGACTTAAATATATAAATATATAAAAAAAACAAGCGATATGCAAAATCCTTGTTTCATCGTAAATCAAATTGTATTAGTATGTTGTCCTTTATTGTTTTAAGATTGGTATTGCAGCTGGTTAAATAAATTCTCCTTTACTATTAATATTAATTAAGAGCTTTAGTTTTTAATATTCAAACTCCCTGCTTTTCTGTTTTGCTTAGCATTTTTATTCATTAAAAAATTGAAACTTCATTTCAAATTTAATATATTCCTTATTGCGCCATTAATTATCAAAGAATTCTTTCACTAAGTGGATTGAATTAAATTAATCTTTATTTTTCAAACTTTTGTGGCAGTCAGATTTTTTTTTAATTTTAAAAAACTTCTTTTTGCTTTTTATACAATGCCGGATCTACACGTGGCCAGTTGCAAGACAACCAGTAGGCAGAGCTTACGCAGAAAGCGATTGATTTATGTTTGCTACGATTTTATATAAGATGGATTCAGGTCCTTCATACTTGGCTATAAATTGTCATTTTGGTGTCAATTTGAAGCCAAGTGATTTATTTCCTCACTATATCTCATAATAAAATTGATGGATGTTTAAACAAAGAAATGTGATAAAATAAAAAAGGGTCCTTTTGCTACCTACTGTTGTAATGTTTAGCTGTAAGTACAAATTTGAAAAGTTATGAAAATGAAATTGTTAAAAAAAAAATACAATCTCGCATCAAAAAGAACAAAGAGTTAAAAATATTAAAATTAATCTATGATAAGCGATCATGCCGAAAAATTCCCTCCCAATTCTACAAACGCATGCGCAGTAAGAAAAAAAATTCAGCGGCATGCTGTTGTCTCGCCGGGATAATTACCTTCCTCCGACGGAACATCATTTTTCAGCTTTCTGCGCTTGCGCTGTCAACTGGCCGAGTGTAAACTCACTTTAACTGACAGATGTTTATTTCAAAATGCAAACTACAAATTTACCGTTGTTGATGGTCATAACTTAATCAGAGATTTCGCATTTGTGAAAGAGATATATAAAATAGGGAAACGTATGTGCCCGGATGTGATTGCTGGAATATACAAGTATTAATAATGTGTCCTACAAATTTTGTTGGCGCATTAAAAAGCAGAAACTTTCGAAACCAGATAAATCTTTTAAAATATTCTTACACCACATTTTTTTAAAAAGAATTTATTCCATGAATCAAGCGATTGAAAAATACTAATGGATTGTTTGAATGGAGATTTTAAAAGATTTCATCTGCTATGAAGAATTCGTTCAATAATGTAATCAGAAAGAAAGGTGCATTTTTTCAATGCATTTTTTTCTTTCCAAATCAACATATAATATAGACGTTACAACTCCATATGCAAGAGAGAAAAAAGACAATTTAAAAGCAATTCTTAAAATATTTGAATTATTATCAATGATTGAATTTTTCTTGTCATTCCGAAAGTTTGCGCTTGTCGTTACAGAATAACGAAAAACTGCATTCATCAAGCCCAAATATAGAATAATTTGTTTGTTTGATATCTTCAACTAAGTTCTTCTCCAAGCATGTTAAACTTTTCATTAAATTCCAGAAACTAATTTTCTTGACCAAGCTCACTTTCTTTATTGTTCTATTGTGTATTAATTAATATATGAATAATTAATATATATTTAATTAATTATATTTGATTAATTGAATATATAATTGAATTATATACTGAATATAACTTCTAAATTGATTTTAAAAAAAATCTTTGCCTGCACATCAATTCAATTATCGATGAATCCTAAAGTTTCAGAATGCGTATATTGTAAAAAGAAAGTAGATAATATAATGCCTATTTATGTGGGGGATTCCTAGTTTCTCGTCTACTATTCACTTGTACAAGCATTGTGTAAAGATATTGACTCTATAATATTCAAAATAAAGATAGAGATTTGGTTTCAGATGAAAATGAGTTGACATTTTGTAGTGACATCCATATCACAAGCTTTGTATTAACCTTCTAGCAGGCGCGGCAGTCATACCAGCATGAAAGGTCGCGCGTATTTCCCACATACGCTATAGTAAATTTTCAAAAGCGTAACTATTAAAATTATATTGTAAATGGCTTAGGATTAATAACCAAAATCACTTTAAACATTTTTTACTTAAAAAGAATCAGAAACAATATAAACATAGATTGCAATAACAATATAAAATGACCACAGGTTATCTGAATTCATTTAAAAATAATGTATGAAATTGTCGATATTTTGACAGAACAATTTACTTATAAAATATAGAAGTGCAAAAATACAGAATTTATGTGTAAAAAGGAAAAAGTAATTGAAAGTTAGATATGGAAAGGAAGAAAATAGTTTCATTGTTGTTTCATTGCAGCGTTGCAATTTGAGCAAATGCGTTTAGTGAGCTCCAAACATATAAATTTCTGGCAAATCTCACAACTGAACCTCGTGATTCTAGCTCGCTTTTCTTTTTGGCAAGGTTTTTTCTCTTACGTCGCATCTTCCAATTCAATGCCTAGTTCGGCGTCTCTCTTTAGCACCTTTAATTTTAGCCCACTTTTTAGAGATGTGGGTGCTTTTTTTCAAAATTCCTTCGTAAATGCATTTACTAGCTGTCGACAGTCTACAACAGTATGAATTTATTTGTAAAATCATACAAAATCAGATGTGACAAAAACTTACATGAACGGTCGCGCGTATCTCTAAAATACAAATATCTGATCGGCGGAGACCTATTAATGTCACAAACTTACGACGACAATTGAAAGTAGGCTAAAGGGAGGGGGACAAATAACCAAGGACAGGTTTTCCCAGTTCCACCAGATCTAAAGGTATAAAACGAAATTCATCTCTAGTGTATCTCTCACATACGCCCGCCCGCTGGAAGGTTAATTAAACAAAAACATCTATCAGTTTAGTTTTAATGAGATATTCAATTTATAATAAATCTCTTCACATAGCTTTAAAAGTAAAGAGTAAATACTTTTCAATATAATTACCGTTCAACAATATAGTAAATTGCTTTGAAAAAAAAATTATATGCCATCTTTGCCTGGTAATGTTTCAGGTTTGATTCTCTTGCCTTATCTTCTTTTGGTTTGATGGAATACCTGATGCCTTCTGAGACTTACTGAATTTTGAATCACGGAGTTTATAAAAAGATTGTAAGTCTAAAAATATTAAATCATAGTAATAAAAGTTAAATTTTTAAAAGTTAATGCCCAATTAAAGCAATCATTTTTATCACATATCTATACTTATAATAAATCTCAATGTGTGCGTGTGTGTGTGTGTGTGCGTGTGTGTGTGTGTTGGCGCTCTACAGGCCAGATCGTTGGACCTACAACTACCAAATTTGGTATATGTATACCTTGGAGGTCGGGAATGTGCACCTCGGAGCCCTTTTTTCGAATTTTTAATTAGAATTAGAATTAATTAAATTTAAGCGAAATTTCGACGTTTTTCCGCTATAACTTCCGAAAATATTAACGCACAAACATGATTTTTACATCAATTTAAAGATAGAAATTAGCTTTCTAATGGTATCAGTGTTTTAATGTATAACTTAAGCCTCTATTTTTAACGAATTTTTAAAGAAATATTTTAACTATGTTTTTTTTGATCATGTGACCGGATAAAAGAAAAGAAAACAATGACGGAAGTTCAAATAATAATAAAAAAAACTATCATCGTAAATCAAGTCTAAAGAAATGATACTTTCAGCACGTGACTGGATAAAATAACATAAATACAAAAAATGATACTTTCTAAAAAAATAAATGCAACGCAAAGGATTCTATAATCGTTTGTAATATCTAAATGATTAATTCAATAAATCTTCTTTATTTACGGTAAACCTGATTGAATTTAGACAGGATATGCATTGAACTCCCGACCTAATGGCATATTTCTATAATCGTTTGCAATATCTGTATCATTAATTTAATAATTTTTTTTTCGCTTTTTCGCTTTCTTTCAAAAAACATATTTAATATTTTGGCAACATCATCGAATTTTTTTTTAATATTTTGGAAGCATAACCGATGGTTAAAACTGACTGTTTTATAAAATTAAAGAATATTATTAGGAAAAGGTGTACTTTTAGAACTTTCCGTCCGTCATCTTAAAGAAAATACTAATTTCAGGTCAATCAATGCCCGGAATTACTTCAAGACTAATGAATATGGGATTTAATTGAAAATTTTAAAATGCTTTACACATGGCGAACCAGCTGGTCGCCGAAGGCGGCTAGTATATAAATAAAAATGAATGTTTGTCTGTATGTCTCTTCTGCGCTGCCGTACCGTTCATCCGATTGCGATAAAAAATTTATACTTATTACTTGCCCTTACGGAAGATTTTAGGCATAAAACAATCATCTAAAGTATAAAAATCCTTTTCAGATCTATTTACCACATCTATTATTAACTATGGATTAACCACCAAATAACTCATCAAGGAGAAACAATACATTCAGTAAAGATACTAAATTCCAGTAAGATGTTAACATTTCGTAGTAATTATATGTAAATGCAATGTAAGTTTTTCTCTGAGGTAATAGTTTTATTAGAGAGTGTGCGAGAAAGTTTTAGGTAAACCAATCCTATAGGTCTGAAATTTTAACTAAACATTTAAGTAAATTTCAGCGTTTTTTTAGCAGTAACTTTCCAAGAATATTAGATTACAAATAATTTTGCACCATCTTAGTTTTCAAAAAAACTATCTTTTCTAATATATTAATGATCTTATGGTATTAATTTATTTTCTACGTTTTATGAATTTTGAAATAAAATATTTTAATCACATTTTTTAACATTAAACTTGAGAATACAGAACGAATATTAAACGAATCACCAGATACAACAAATAGCTTCTTTCCTTACCATTCTGAAAAAACAACAATTCTATAAAAATGCAAATCTAATATATAAAAATGAATATTTGCTTGTAGAATAGAATAATAAAAATAGAATAAAGATTATTTATGCTTCCTTCTCCTTTTATATATCCTTCAATTTCAATGAATGTATTCATTGCCGATAAGAAAAAAAAAATACCATTCTTCCTTATTAAATAAGATAACTAATTCCAAACGATACTTCCAAGATTATTCTTTCTGAGGCAGCAACGCGCTGGGTACCAGGTGGTATGGCTATAAATAGTATTAAAGCATATGGTTGAAACACAAACTGCTAATTCCATTCACCGAAAGGAACACGGAAAAACATGAATGACCGAACCGCTGCAATAACAATAATGACGAGAAATGTGATTGAGTCCTAAAAGCCATCACTGTATACTGGTCTTTGAGAAGAACGTCCCCTCATTGATGGGAAAAGCTAGACCAGTGTTTCCCAAAGTGGTCTATATCGACCCCCAGGGGTCTATGACAACCTGCAAGGAGTCTACGTCAGCGAAAAAAAATGTGGGGGTCCATGAAATGAAAATGGGGATCCACGATAGTAAATCTCAACACATACACTGATAGTACCTATTTACTCACATCATACTATCTTATAATATCAAAACATTTACATTATTCATAAAAGTACCTATGAAGTAAAAATTTTTTTATATATATTTATAAAATTGTGTAAGCTGTAGGGTGTTGGTATTCGATTTGACGGTCACAACACGTTTTGAACCCGTAAAAACCCGAGAGTCGCAGTCTCAGAGCTCCGCTACCTTGCACTGACTTGTTCAATTCGTCACTCTATAAATACTAATGTGGGACAAATACGTGGGGCAAAAGAAACAGACTGGGCATCATTAGCCGAGGAGATTTAAGATTAACCCTTACAAAATTGACGCCAAATGTTGATAATTTATTGTTAAAGCATCAGGCTCATCCTTCTCATTAAAAATATTGACTTTTTGCTTACGTTAGTTTATTTTATGTTTATTTCATGTTACATAGATTTTACATAACAGATACGAAATTTTATTTTGAGTAGTATAAATTTAAATTCAATTAATAAATGTATAAATTAACATGTGTTTTTACTTTAAGTTTTTAACAGTAAACTTCACTACAGTTAGGAATTTACAGGAAATCAATATCAGGTAAGTAGGGGGTCTATTCAATACGGAAAAACATTTCAAGGGGTCTACGGCACAAAAAAGTTTGGGAAACTCTGAGCTAGACACTCACCTTTTTGTGTGCCCACGAGGTTGATATGAATCAACTACCTTGCAGGAAACTTCTTATTCTCAATTACAAGATCCCACTATCACCACCATGAGACAGCATTTGAATTTCATTATAATGCTAAAAAATGTTGTCACAAATTGTGCTTCAAATTAACTTTTGCAAATTTGTGGTAAATGAAAAATAGATACACGTAAATAATATTGTTATCATTCAAAAATTAACTTATCACATTTTAAGATGATACATAAAAGCTTTTGTGAAATGATTTAATATCTAAGTTAAAGAAGAAACGTTAAGACTTCGATTGATTTTCAATACAATATATCATTGGAATTTTGAAAAACCCTTTCTTGATTAGTTCCTGATTCTAAGAGAATAATATGTGCTGGATCCCATATCTCTAGGCATGTTTCATAGTGGTTTCATTTCATTATAATTTTTATGTACCAAATTTGCAAAATCATTTTATTCTAGATTTAAATCGTTTTATGACTCGAGATTTTAAAATTTCTATCAAGCTAAAATAAACTATAAATAAAAGATAGCAAAATATTACATAAAATGAAAGCTTCCAAATGCATAAAAGCATGTGTTTTTGAATTATAAGACCCAATGATTCTCATTTTCAAATAAGTATCGTCTTTAATCTAATGTTTTATTTAGACTTTCTAAAATAGAATCC
Organism: Argiope trifasciata; assembly: GCA_026543055.1. Classification (NCBI taxonomy): domain Eukaryota; kingdom Metazoa; phylum Arthropoda; class Arachnida; order Araneae; family Araneidae; genus Argiope; species Argiope trifasciata. The sequence continues at coordinate 1,676,477 of JAPMOQ010037314.1, read as the reverse complement.
CAGACTTTACTGGTGACATTGAAAAGTTGTGAAGTATGGTTTTTGGCAGAACCAAGGTCAATAAGGAAATATTACTGCAAAATTCGGAGTAGAAAGTAAAATCACAGACTTGCAAACATTTGTTGTATAAGAGAAAGTTATTATACAACAGTTTGATAGATTTTAAAATTTTTATGAAGCTAAAGGAAACTGTATAAATAAAGGCAGTGAAAGATTACATCAAAGTCTTGCTAGCACTTGTTAAAAAAGAGCAAGTTCTAACAGGGCAAAAACTATTCATTGAAGATATTTGAAAAATGATATACAAATTTCCACAAACGATAGATAAAACTGGTTATGCAATCACAAATTTTAAAATATTATTTAATTTGAGTAAACGCCATACTTTTTTAATAAATGAAAAAAGGAATTTCAGTACTTCCCTTTATTTCTTTTTTAGTATAAAATCGTAGTATAGCATTTAGTAGAAATCTTGATTAAAAAGTTTTGGAAATTTTTTTAAATCAAAATATTATACTTATCACTGTTTTGCCAGTCTTAAGACTAATATGAATAAATTTATTTATTCAGTGAATCGCTTTTTTGGTGGAATTTAATGCGAGCAAAGCAATTTCATACGAAATTTAATAAAAAATTTCGTAGAATTTATATTTATTACTTTGTGTATTGATATGTTTGAGTAAGAGTAAAATTTGTAATTAAAAAACAAAATCTCTAATAAGTTCCTGAATTATATAAACTCCCAAAATCACTAATGAACCATTTATGTTTTTTAGGATAAATCTCAAATTCATTATCTTTTTTTATTTTAAAAAAGAACTTGACAGACATATTAGAAAACTATATTTTTTCATTTCGAAATTGACGCAAAAATTACTTTTAAGCGATTGAGTTCTCTGAAGTCGATATTGGAAATCACTATAAAAATAAACTTGAATGAAAAATTTAATAAAACATAGAAGTTGAGGAAAAATTGTTTCTAAAATACTTCCTATCTCCACCCCGTCTAATTTTACATTATATTGATAGTTCCGAGTTCTACATTCTTCAACGGACACGGCTATATTATCGATAGAATATTGATATAAATTGTTACTATCAAAATTGGTCATTCGTGATATAAATTGCTTTTAGAATGGCTATGGTTTTTTTTTCATCAAAAATTGGTTCAAAGCTGTTCTTAAAATGATTGATTTGGCGAAACAGAAAAAAATTCAACTAAGAGAGTTGAGATTATAAATTTTTGATAAAACAATGCAACTCCGAAGAATGAACATATTGAAAATGGAAACTTATTTCTAAAATCTTAACAAACTTTCAATATATTCTGATGAATAAGGGATATAATATAATAATTTTCACATTTTTTTTTCTTATTTTCCCTCTATTTCCACTATTTTCTCTTAGTGTTTTTTCATAGCTTCCTTCCCAATTTCCACAATTTTTCTGTTTTGCCTAGAATAATTTAACAATCCAATAATAATAATTCAGTTTAATATAGTTCTTAAATAATATAAAGGAATGTAGAGGTGTATTTCGAAAAGAACATTAATAAGCTCATTGACATCAAAACATATGTGTTATTTTCTTTTATCCTCACTTCGTAAAATTGTGTATCTTTGTCATGAATGCCAAGGGAACTCAGATTTTTATTTTCTTAGTTTTACACTAGAAAGAGTATTCTTAATAGTATTATAAAGAAAATTGGTACTTGCTTATTAACTTCATGCCCTTGGCGATGATAATTACTAAATATCCATCTTTGGCGAGAATCTAGCTTGAGTTTTCATATTTAATCCCAAGTATCTGATTAATACATATGTAATAGGAAACCGAATATTATTTTAGATGCGTTTTTATCAACAAAATGATTTTTGAAGTAGGACTACAATTGTAATCAAAAGATTACAAATCAAATTTCATTTATTTTAATCTTTGCCTTTCTGTGGCATGCATGCATAAGTCCAGATCAAAAGATGACCAATTGCTTGCCAAATTTTTTTTCAAATTTGATACGAACTTACATTTTTGATGCTAAATCCGAGTAAAAAGTCTCATATATCTTACTTTTAACGTTTTGTTGTTATCGTGTTCACTTATAATCGCACAGACAGACTTTTTTAGAACCAATTTTATTCACAATTCGAAGGGGATCTATAGAAATCAAGTACCAAATTTAATTAATCTAGCTCAAAACATGTTTATTACTGAATTATAATCTGAAAAGCAAAAATAATTCCAAAAATATGCTTTTAGGATTTAAAAAGATCTGAAAAAAATTCACCACAATTTTGATTTTGAATTTTTTTTTGATGATTGCAATACTTTCTCTTTGTATAAGAATAAATAAAAATTCGTCATTTTGTGACATCGCTAATTTAATAACACTTATTTAATGTTGCAAAGATCACATTCACATTGTATGTATATCACTACATTTCAGCATTTTTTTTCATTTAGCTCCACTAACTTCGTTTGCTTACATTAGTAATTGTTATTGAAGCAATACAAATATAATTTTAGAGTCCATCTACTCACTTTGAACCTTGTCATATACAGAAGCTGACATAATACGACATTTCAGATTCTGTAAACAATTTTAATCCCTGATTACTTTGAACATTTTAGTTATGCAATTGAAAACTTGAGCTGGAAATTTTACATTCAGGCCACGCAATTCTTTGTTTCTTTCGTTAGGGCTTTAACTCTTTTGACCCAACTTTTGAATGATTTAAACTTTAAATTGCAAGTAATTTATTCTAAAGTAGTTTATAGAAACTCACGTTTAACTTACTTAATAAAGAATGAAATCTGATCTCTTGGACGTATACACTCATTAAAACCAAAAGTGTAAGTCATATTAGTGACATGCGTCCCGCCACGAAGGCACACGGATAAACCATGAAAAACTGAATGACCGACCACCGTAACAGCAATACTGGCGGAAACTAAAGAGTCCTAATTAACATCACCGACCACTATACAACTGTCCCCGTAGGGAGTACGACCCGTCATTGATGAGAAGGTTACACCCCCACCTATTATTGTACCCACTGGTTGGTGAGATTGAGATCCAACCCCCATATAGGAAGCATCTCATCCTCAATTACGAGGTGCCCCCTTGGTGAATAAACCGAAGTGAACTTATTTTAATAAAAATTAGTGTAGATTTGTGACTAAAAATATCTTTTTAAGAATATAATAGTATATCTTTTTACTTTAAAACAATTTACGGAATATCTTTCCTTTTCTAACATGTTTGCTTGATGGTATATATATGTACTTTCTATAAAAATGAATCCACGAGTCAACTTTAGATCGAAAAACAGAAGGCATTGATTTATTCTTGTCAAGCTCAATAATTTAAAGAATCAAAGCCCTCGATCGTTTTCCAATTTTGGATGAAGTATAAACAACTTTTGGATGAAGCAACTTTTCCCTACTACTTGTCCAACAAAGTTCATTCCGATTCATTCCATTTTGAAATTTCTGCCAGGCGGATTCCAATTTCTCATTTTAAGATTTTTAAAAGCTACATAAAAACGTGGTGACGTAAGCATAACTCGAACCGAATCTAATTTCGATCTGTCGCCAGATTCCCATCGATATTTACGAGTCTCGTAAAACAAAGTTCTCCCCCGCACATCTTCATCACTTCTCTTCGAGTGATGGGGCAGACGACTGAAAATGCCATATTAATTTGGAGAGCTTGTTAAATTCTTCACGCACCGAGCAAACAGAAGAGGCAGCTCATTATCCGAGAAACTGAAGGGGACACCACCGAAAAAATAAAGAAAATAAAAAAAGGGAGGGGGGGCAGAAAGAAGAATAGAATCTGCTCTGGGGGAGGGCATTTTCATCCTTTTTAAAGCACGGCATTTGAGGTCTCATCGATTGTTTCGATTCGAGGACCGCTATCAAAATTATATGTGCCGCCTCTGCAATTGACGTTCCACCGCTCATAAAA
>JAPMOQ010037314.1:1647710-1667510 GCA_026543055.1 Argiope trifasciata | reverse complement strand
ATGCAATTAAATCCTTTGTCAGGAAAAAACGAAATTACTTTCCGAACGACCCAATACTTGGAGTTAATTTGCATTGTAATATGTTTTGTTACAAAGAAATCCTTTTCTTGGTGTAAAATTGACCCACGAAAGAAAATAATTAATTACAAATTAATAAACTAATAAAAAGGATATTGAACATAACAAAATGGAGTTTTAAGGCTATTGCTACTAAAATGCATTTACCATCAGAAAATTGATTAATTTTTTTCAGCTGTGGCAGATCTCTTTAGCATTTAAATTTTTAAACAAAGCTGATTTCATGTTTTATATCTTTGCAATCTACTGAATCGCTGTTCCATACATTTAACCCCTTAGCGGTCGCATAATTTTGAAGAAAAAGGTCATAAAAGTGTCTAATTTTTTTCAAGAAAATTATATAAAACTGAGTGTATAGTTTAAAATAAATTAGCTATCTCTAAAGTCATTGCAAATAGTCTAGGGCAGCCATCTGGTGTGTATATTGAGCATTAAACATGATTCTGGGCATAAGAAATAGATTGTTTTAATATGTTTTGCGCATTACTTTTGAATACGCCAGGAAGGAAATGTCACGGGGGCGAGAAATAGAGGTAGAAATTTCACCCCGTCATCTTCACGGGAACGAGAAGGAAGGGGTTAAATAATGATCTACGCTTTTTTTAATGCCTACTAACGAAAAAAAATATAGAGCCTAAAATTAGCTAACTAATTAAGTTTTCGGTATAAATTGCCTTCTAATATAAGGCATACATGAAATCCTAGAAGATAGTACAAGTACAAAAAAAGGAATTTAAGCATAAAGAATTAATAATTAAAGAATATAAGTCTCCGAGTGTAAAGCATTCTTATGTCAATCAGCTTGAAATGTTGCCGAGACTAATTTAAAGAATAGATTAAAAAAAGACAACATTTAACTATTTTCATCATTAATTACGATGCCCAAATTATTATAACCAACGGGTGACCGAGCTCCGCTCGGAGAAAACAGGTATCGCAGCTAACTCGAAGATTTAAATTTTCAATTGTGATTTATCAAAACAATACATGCCATAAGAAAATTTGTGAAACCATTGGTGAAAGGAACTTTGAAAAGGGAACTATTCTATACAAAGGTAAAGTAAAGGTAAAGATTGAAGTGTGTTGAAGTTCAATATTTTTGATAAATTTTATTTAGAAAAACCAAACATCTATACATACATAAGAAACATATTATAAACCTATAACAGCATAAACATAAAACTTTATTAGTTCGCCATATTGGCTATAGATGGCAGCACGTTACCGCTTGAAAATTTAAGTAGCCATTATGGCGAACTAATAAAGTTTGAAAATATCCTATCTGTAACTCCGAACTGCTCGACCGTAGCGCTTCAAAACCGGCGCCAATCGATTCCACGTGGCCAAAAACCCCAGACCCCCAAGTTTACCGGAGTTTATTAATTCTGGGGCGATTTTCGACTTGGCAACCATTCCTCGTATTATAGTATTAGATTCCTTCAATTCATATTTATAATTCAGATATAAGCAATTCATATTTAAATAAACATTGAGATTATGAATCGAGTAATTGAAAATAATCGAATTAAAAGTTCTCAACCTTTAAAATTTTTTGTATCTTCAATATTAATATATTAAAAATTTAATTCATAGATAAGTTGATGATTATGAACAAGTCTAACTACAATGAATGATTTTTAAGCAAGATTCCATTAAATACTTTAACAATAATAAAAGCAAATTTGAATTGTTAGCGAAACGAAAGCAATTTCAAATTAAAAATCCATGTTGAGATAACGAAAATTTAAGCAAACATTCGTCTGCACGATTGAGAAAGCATTAAATATGAATAATATTCAATTAATATATCGCCTTTATGCAAAGGTCAAATCAATATTTTCACTGGAATAAGCACAATAATAAAATATGTTTCTAAAATTTTTCTTTGGTGTCAAAGGTAAAGAATAAATAGATAACAGATTTGAAATGAGTGCATTTTCATTTGATGTGCAATAAAACGTGCATGGCAGATTTTTTTTTGTTTAATTTAATTCAATGAATTTATTTACATAGTTTCATTCAATTCAATGAATTTATTTACATAGTTTTATTTAATTCAATGGATTTATTTACATGGTTGCATTTTATGATAATAAGCTTTATTACTAACTCTCCGTCCTGCCCGAAGGCTCTCGGAAATAAATCTTGAATGACCGGACCACCGCTACATCAACAACGACCTAAGGGCCATCACCGGTAATGTTACAACCCTCCCCGTAGGAAGTACGTCCCGACATCCACAGTAGTAGCCAGATCCCCCACCTTTTGTGCAACCACCGGTTGGTGAGATCCAACCACCATGCTGGAAGCATCTCATTCCAATTACGAGGTGCCCCCTCAGGGATCTATTTTATGATGACAAAAAAACAAACCACCTTTGCTTGATTGTGTCACTATTTCCTACAGATATGTGTTTAGAATAAATATTTTTCGCATGCCACATTTCAAATGTTTAACTCCTGATATTTTTTTGAACTTCCATTTCAAAATGTACATGGGAGTGAGATCATATGTTGATGATTAAATTCTCATTTCATTTTTTTTGTGGTTAAAGACGTTAAAATACCATCCAAATATCCAGCTTGAAAAATAGAAACATATATATAAGATAAATATAAAATTAATTGTGATAAAATTGCGGTAAGTTATGCAAAATTTAAATCATGACAAATGAGTGAAATTTAAAATTGAATATTGAATTCAATTTAGATGAAATTTCACCTATCATCGTTTTTTAAAGAGAAATTAACTTACCAAAAATATCAAATTTTAAATTCTAGAAAAAGAAAAAGAAAATTTGTATATTCTGAAGACGTATTGAATCTTTCACTCTTATGAAATCTTATATGTTCGCATTGTTTGGCATTTCTGTGTCGGATGTTTGAGTATAAAGATGGTTTTTATTGTTAGATCAGTTGGTTAAATAGATATTTTATCTCCGTTATTTCGTTTAATATATTCATTTGGTAATCAAACCACAATTAAATACAATACAAGGATTCAAAACTTAAAATATTTTAATTTGCAATTTGCTAAATTAAATGATTTAGAAGTGGAACTTGTTTGATTCAAAATAAGAAAAATGCTCAATGGTACGTTTTAGCTTTTGACTGACCAATTTGTGGACCGAAATCACTTTTTTTCCATATTTTAAGACTATATATATATTAAAAAAGACTATATTAGAAAAGGCATTTTTTCTTTCTAATAATTATTTTTATATAGAATTTTCTCATGAGATAGTAGGTTTCCAGAAAAACCAATTTCAGATGTCATCACCAAAAAAAATTTTTTTTAAATAAATTTTAGTTGAATTACAGTTAATTTCGATTTATTGCATAATATAGAAATGTAAAATGTATACAATTTGAAGAATTAGGATGAATATTCTTTATATCGATTTTGCACCACTGTCTAAAGCTTTGCAAGTTTATTGAATCATGAACTGAGTCCTCGCTATTTGAGGAGCAGTTCGAAAAGTTCATATCACTATCAAAACTAAAATTGCTTTTAGAATCTGATAAGTCATCGGGAATATACTCTCTGTCAATCGTTGAACGTTTTCTAGCAGCCATTTCTGTAAGAAGAAATCGGCAAAAAGTGAAGTTTTAGCGGTGTTATTAGGTAGGTGGTATTACAGTTGTCTTCAAATAACTAACGACATCTGTTGGCCAAAACGTAAACTAAATGTCTAATACTGTATATAAATTATTTCAATGGTTAAACGGTGGGAAAACGGAATGCACTCCTTAAGAAAAGGATAAATTCCATGCCCTCGGAAATCAAGGAATGTGCAGATTTTGCTCCCGTGGAAATCACGGGATGATCAGCCAAAGGGTTAATATATATCTATTACTGGTTGGGAGTTTACTTTATTCATGCTACATCTAGTCGTTTTTAATTTCTTTCGTTTAAATGTTGAAAAGAACTTCCCATGATATTCCACTGACTTTTATTTTTGATATAAAAGCATCAATTAACTCCAACCTCTGCTCTCACATACAGGGCTGGCAGGATATAATTTTCTCATTTCAGAGGACTCTATAACAAATATGGGATCACAAATGGGAAAACATTTGAACGACAGATAATTCAATAATATATGACTTATATTAATAAAACTATTAATTCAAAACACCACCAAGAGGTGCCTCCTCATAAAATCATTTAATATGTTTTGTCAAATAATGTAAAAAAAAAAATGTCTTCGTTTCCATGTTCAACAATGTGCTTCTATCGCCAATCGTATTTTATGCAACTGACTGGAGTAAATCTGCTTCCAGGACATGAAATCGAATGATGTTCTTTAAATTTGACAATGATGGAAGTCTGCGGTGGTAGAAATTGTCCTTCAGACAACTCTACAACCAGGAAGTGATATCCAGCGAACGAAGAGATTGCTATTGGAAAATGACTAATGATCACCGGTGCATTTTTTAAATGCTATTTTAGCAATTGCTTCACACGATGGTCAATGCTAGGATATGCACTATCCTGCATTAAAATATTATCCTGAAGGCAGTCAGGGTAAAGGTTTAAAAGTTTCAGGATTACAAAATCCTCCTTATATCACGACACCATTGTGCTGTAACGGAACGTTTTTGGATTAAATTTTGCATTTATGTTTTTTTTAAATGCAATCCATTGACAAATATAGTCATAAAATCCTATCCTCTGCTATTTTTTCAGGATACGGGGATTGTACCAGTAGAGCTTTAATATTTTCCGATACTCGAATTCGGCAATATGGCTGGTTAACTAACCCATTGTGTCAAACGTGGGCATTTTCAGTTCACACATGCTCTATGGTTAAATGATGTCATCTATCATCGCCGTGAGACCGAAAAAACCCGAAGAGCAAATGTTTTATGAACCTGCAAACCCTAGTTCTCCAATAGGTGAATTGGCTGGATTCTGTAGAGGTGAAAGTGCTGTTATTGTAGTTTCTTATGGCACTTGCCACTGGATAAACCCGCTGTGATGTAGAAAGTGATTTGAACCAATATGGTGAGTCTGCCAACGCTCTGGAATAGGGATGGCATTCTTCCCCGTGATCTGGGGGCCCCGGGTTCGAGTTCCGGTAAGGGCAGGGTTTTCTTCTGTGTTCTATCTGTGAGTAGTATGAATGTGCTTCCCTGTAAAACGGGGTTATGTAGGTGAATGTGTAGCTAAATCGTATTATTAGTCCTAGTTGGCGTTACTAAAAAACAAGAGACACTATTTAGGCTTAAATCGCTGACTATCGGTGGGCAGGCTTGTAAAGTGCCATGGGTAGCAACAACAACAGGGTGCACCTCTTGATTTCTTCAGTGCCGCCATCCAGGACCAAGAGTACGACTTTCCCACTCACACATCACAACCCTTTTCACCAATTTAAATCATGCATTTTTATTCGCACAACCACAGATTATAATTTGGACCTGAATCAGAAAACGATAACCTCTGAACTAATACTCGCAGTGGTACCACTCACGGTATGGAGGACTTTGTGACCACGATAGATTTTTTACGTAAGTCAATCACCATCACACTCAGGAAATCTTTGACTGGTGGACTTGAACACGCAACCAAACGGACACGAATCTAATGCCTTACCAACCAGCCTATCCCGGCTTCTGTGCCAAATGATAATGCCTCCATGATAAAAATGCGAAATCCGTCTTAAGAGTTTTCATACAATGAAATAGTAGCCAATATATGAGAGTCAACTAGCATACTCATGTGAAGACTGACTGTTGGCTCAAAGACTGTGTTAACCATATTTTTGATGCTGGAAGAAGACGTTTCCATTCTTCTTTTACTTGGAAAAATGCCAAGTTGCTCAGTTATTTCAAATTTCAGTATCATTTTGTGTGAAACACTTGGGGATATGAGCTTTATCTCTGTGTATTCGTTTCACGTGAGAGAATTTTTTTACAACTGCACAGGAGTTTTGATAGAACAATTTTACTAGTAACGCTGCATCTTTGAATCCAGGCATAATGTCCAAAGAAGTAACTAATATTGTGTAGAATTTGTTTTTTTAAATCCCAAAAATAATACTAATAAGCCTACTTTGTATAGCAAATGGTTGATGTATATGGCTCTAATTCTTTATGTGGTTTTATTTATCTAGTATCTAACATTCAAAATCTATTTCTAGCTTTCAATGAATCGTAGATATCATCAAACACAGAATAAGATTTATTGACGAACACGAAAACAAAGATACACCATTCTACTTTTCATCCCTAACTAAGCATCACAAAATCTGAATCACTAAAGGCCTTATCACACGGCAAAATATCTTCGTCACTTTCCGTCAGCAAACGCCAGTGAAAGTGACTTCACTTGTGTGACGTCCCTTCAAAGTTTCACATGATTGGTTGAATTTCGTTTGCAGTCAATATTTCCGACGTCATTTTCGAACTGGTTAGAAAAAGTTGTCGATTATGAAACTTGCCTGACCGGTTTTTGAAGGTAGTAACGGAAAAGTGCTGGCGAAATTTCATCGTGTGATAAGGCCTTTAGCATATAAAAAAAGAGTCGTATCAAAGTTCTATAGAAATGCGCTTGTACCAGTTTCTTCATGACAATTACCATACTGGTAACTTCCCATACTCAATTATAAGGGGCCCCCATGGGGCTAATTTTCACTAATAAATGATAGCACAAGTACGAAAACGTAACCTTATCATAACAGCCAAAAAGTATTATAATGTCGTTTAGCAATGTAACCAGTGGAATGCTTTCATCTCCTCATTTAATTACCATAAAAGACAACTGAGGCTGGGTAGTATGGAAGTCGGAGAATCGTATACCAGATACTCTGGAGTGTACTGTATATAAGAAGAGTTTTGAGAGAACATTTTCACTGTTTTATTCATACTCCTTTACGAAAGACAAGAGTAATATTCTTAATACAGAATGTGTCAGATAATCTCAGGAAGACCGCTGTTGCTATTTTATCTTTAGTTTCCACGCATTTACTGAAAAGGCATCCTGGCACAGGAGCAGCGCGCCTTCCTCATTATCTAGGCGTCCTGGGTTCGAGTCCCAGTTTGGGTGTGGTTCTTCTTCTGTGTGAATGGGCCCTCCTGTAAAAAGGGGTTCACGTGATTTTTTTTTTTTTACCATTTTCCGTTTTAGGAATTCTGAAATTAGTTTTATGTTATTCATTGAACTCGGCAAACTAAAAAGGCTTTGCAAATTTTTATTCTGTAATGAATAATAAATAAATAAAATATAATTATTGAAATACTTTAATTAATTATGTTTCAATTACACTTTTATTTTATTGAAATATTTTGTTAAAATAAAGCATAGTTACAATGGAACCATTCATGCCCATTTTATACACCTTCTAAACTCTTCAACTTTGGAATCCATCACATGATTTGTGCTAGACAAAAGATTGTAACGTTCTGGCCGGGGCCCTGTCATAGGTGTAACGTATTTTCCAGTGATCTGGGAGTCTCAATTCAGTCATAGTTGTTATTCTGTGTTCTATCTGTGAGTAGTATGCACGCGCCTCCCTGTTATAAGGGGTTTTGCAAGTGAATGAGTGATGCGTAAGGTTCAAAGTCGTACTCTTGACTCTAGTTGGCGCTACTATAACAAGAGACGCTCCCTATCGGCTTAAATCGCTGTCTTCCACGTAACAGCGGTATTGTAAAAGAGCAATCATAAGAAAAATCCATTTACTGAGAAACATCGACAGAAAAGCGTAAGCAAATGCAATTCATGATCTTGTTTTTAATACAAAGCTAAAACCTCTCAGATGCTATTTCTGAAGATGAAATGAAGCCGAAATGTTTAGATAAGGACCGACCGAACTGCATCTCTGCTTCGAGTCGATTAACGTTAAGCGTTTCATCTGCAGCTCCCGTTTAAGGAATCACGTGATGCATGCCGGCAATTAGTCGCGACAACAGCCATTCCAAACGCAGGCAATTAGCCGAAGCCGCGTGACAAAAGTGTCCCTAGCAGTTATCACACTGAGCAGCATCTTAATATGATGTCTTAAATATTTGCTTCCCCGTTCTGGAATGTTATCTCGGCAGTGGCATTTGTTTTCTTTGTATTATTTTGGCCGGGGAAGGATAAAGACTTAATCCTAATAAGGAATGAAAAGTACTTAAAATGAAAGAGAGGGTGTTCCTTTCGAAAACTCGCTGGTATGATTACATTTTGTTTCAGCTGAAAACAAAAGCGGCATTGGTGAAAAATAACATTAACTAAATGAAAACTGAAACCGATTACCTTTTCGAGCCTGTCGTTGGTATTATTTTAAAAATCGCAGATAATGAAAGTGTAGCACGAATGCATTTAATTGTATTTGTTATGTTTCTGAACCTAAACTCCAAAAGGAAAGAAATTTGGATCGACATCCATCTTTTTCTTCTTTTTTTCACATCATATTTGGATTTCAATAAATATTCACTACGTCTTTATAATTTGAAATAATAAGTAAATCTTAGGATAAAATATCTCGATTTTTTCAACTTATTTCAATACATAAAAGTTAGTTATATATGGATTTTTTTCGCTAATGAGAGGATATTTAAGAACTTGATCACATTATTACAAAAGCAGTTAAATATACCAAACTTACAAACAAATCTTACAAAGTCATTTTCTATTTAGGTCAACCAGCGGGTGACCGAGCTCCGCTCGGAGAAAACAGGTATCGAAGCTAACTCGAAGATTTAAATTTTCAATTGTGATTTATCAAAACAATACATGCCATAAGAAAATTTGTGAAACCATTGGTGAAAAGATAACCGGTTAAACCTCGGCTTTTCATCGTCCACCAGCGATGTCATGTCTTGATGTTCCATTGAAATCCCCATCTGCACTGGTCTCTTTCATGTTTGCTGACCATACATGGAGCGCTTGGGTTCATATCACCACACGGGTTATGGATCATCCATTTCGAGATCAGTTCCTTGAGTTCCGGATCATCTTCTGGAAACTTTATTAGTTCGCCATATTAGCTATAGATGGCAGCACGTTACCGCTTGAAACCTATTAGCCATTATGGCGAACTAATAAAGTTTGAAAATATCCTATCTGTAACTCCGAACTGCTCGACCGTAGCGCTTCAAAACCGGCGCCAATCGATTCCTCGTGGCCAAAAACCCCAGACCCCCAAGTTTACCGGAGTTTATTAATTCTGGGGCGATTTTCGACTTGGCAACCATTCCTCGTATTATAGTATTAGATAAATTAAAATTTTATTTTAGTTACTTTTTATTAAATAATTACAATTAATATAAATATGTATATGCATATGACAGAATCAAAATATTAAGTAACAAAACAGAAGGTGAATTTCCTTGAAAGTTTCCATTTTCCTTTCTATATATGAGTTGGATTATTATTTTTGTTTGTTGCTATTGATTCGTTTTCTTTCTTTTTTTTTTTTTCGATTCTAATTTATGAAGTGGATGGTGTTCTATTATTTCTCATCTCAAAAATTGAACTTGCGCTCTTCACCTGCACGTGAAAAATAATGAAATCCTCACAATTTACCTATTTACCTACATCCCATTGATTTCAATTCTCATTACAAACTGCTTAAACCCCATTTAAAGTATTAAAAATTAATTAAATTCAATGAATGAATTAATATTTGAGAAAAACGTCAATTAACATCGTCATCCTCAACATATTTAAAAAATGTATTTGAACTTGAGTGGCTGAATGAAGTGTATTTTACAAACGATTGAAAATTTGAGCAAGATATGTGAATATGCATGTAGAGAGAGAGTGGGAACTAATAGTAGGAATTGCGAAAAAAAAAGAATTACTTATAAAGTAATGAATATGGCCTAATTTTTGTGAATAAAATTATACTTGATAATGCACCTAAACCGTATTTGCATTGAAATAAATTTATCGAACAAAAGCCAATTATTTTTTACTAATTGTATTGATTATAATTGCTAAAATTAGCTATTTTAGTAACAGTAGCTATTTTAAAAAACAAATAATTTGATTTGAATCTAAATCAATATATTCAGACTCTTTAATAAAAGCAGAAAGTTAACAATTATTTAGATCAATATAGTATATTTGTGTTGAATCAATTTCATTTTAACTATTAAAAACAATTTGATTTGAAATATTCTTAAAATAATTTGAGGATCAATGAACAAGTTATTGAGCTGGACAGGGCAGTATTATAAATGAAGAATAAGGGTTAATAATTTTTTTCTCATTCATTTTCTTTTTAACCTTGAAAGAATCCTCTTTCCAGTTTATTATCATTTCTTCATGAAAGAAAACTAACCTATCTTGTGAAAATTTTAATAAAATATTGTTTTGAGTCTGAAAAAAGAAGGTGAAAAAGCATTTAAAAATGTATTTTCGTTTCCTTTAAACCGAATTGTTAAACTTTTATAATCTGTAAACTGGATAGCACAAAAGCGCAATTTCAATCAATGAAATTTGGTAGTAATACTTTTTACTAAAATTATAGTTCTGAATCATAAATTGACAATCAACGAAAAGTGCTCCAAAATCCTATTTTTCTTTCTTTACTGAACTATGAAACGCAAGGCACTTATGTACCTAACAGTGAGAGTAAAACTTTATCCGCTTGTGCCCTTCAGGGATCTGTCCAGAGTCCACAACTTTTAAGGGCCAGAAAATGTCAAGGAAACAACTTCTGTTGCTTTCTTTTAAAATGCTTCCAGCAAATGAAGATTTCTGGATCAATTGCACAGTAAGAAGAACACAACTTCTATATATTCAGTCGCTCTTAGCCAAACTCGGATACCAAATGAAAAATACTAATACAGTCAAAATGTATAACTAAAAATGTTAAAAAAACATACTTAATAAAACTTTTGACAGTTCATTTATTGCAATTATTAAAACCAATAACAAAAGTTATAAATTAATTCATTTTATTCAGGAATTGTGGCAAAGAACAAAACAAAATAAAAAAATAATACCCAAGCTAAACTTGGACGGATAAAATTTTGAAAACTACATATTATTTGAAACAAATTATTATTTTGTATGTAAGTCCTAGATTTTTACAACCCTTTTAATATGTTTAGGAATAAATTGCACAAATTTTTGCCAAAAGTTTTCCAATACTTTCTTATTCCTGCAACACTACTCTTTTCAATCCATCTTTACAGGAATTGGCGTGTTCTCGAACTTTTTTCTTAAGGTATTCCAATAAATTTCTGATGTAATTTATATCAAGACTTTTGGGCAGAGTTTCCATAAGGTGAGGACAGTTATATAGATGCCAGAAATGCACTTGATTAACTTTATGTTTCTAGATCATTGTCTAGATTAAATAGCCAGTTTTTGCCAAGAAAAAGTTTCAGCACACATTATTTTAATTTTTTCTTTAAAATATCGAGGTACGCATTCTTATCCATTCTCCTTTCAATAAATTGTAGCGTTCTTGAACCAATAACTGAAAAAGAGCCCCTGACCATAGCTGATCCATCTATGTGTTTCAAAATGCAACCAAATTCTAGTGCATGAAATTCCTCTTTCGATTTTCTTCAGACGTAAGGCTAATTATGGTATCCAAAACTGTCGAATTTTCTCTCATAAGTAAATAAGACATTTTTCCAAAAAGGAAAATCCTTGTTTTCACTTTTTTTGAGAATTTAAGTCCTTATTTTGAGAATTTTAGTCAGTATGATTTCTCTTACTTATGAGAGGCTTTTGTCTGGCTTTTCTTCCATTGAGATTTGCTGTATGGAACACTTTTTTTAAATATTGATGGGTTGAATTTTTTCCTAATTCCATTTCAGCAATAATAGATATGTTTAGTATTCTAAGGAAAGGTTTTGCTCTTAATTTTCTAATTGAATATCGATCATCTGCTTCTTTTAAAATTTCATTGTGGGTTATTCTAGGCTTATTTCCCGCTTGATTTGAAATATTTTATGATGATATTAACTGTTGAAAGACTTCTGCGAACTGTCTCTGATATTTCTGGCATATACTTTCTCGATGATTATTAATCAATTTTCTTAGTTCAATGCTCGTTTGGCTACTTTGCCTTGATATTTTCCTTAAATTAATATTTAATTCCCCATAAAAAAACACAATTAAGAAATTCCCTTGAACAATTATAATGTTAACCATAGCGATGACAGTAATTTTTACCCAAATTGCAATTATTTGGCACTTAATTGTGGGATGTCCGAGTTTAGCTTATCGACTCTTTTTCATAAATTTTACTTTTATGCCTAAATTTTTAATCATAATTTATGAATTGATCCGACTTGATTTTATTTTTAGCTTTACAATAAGTTCACGTTAAAAACCATTTTCACGTTTTTTCATTCCTTTTAGTTAAAATATTTTGGCAGTGCAAGTTTTTATCCTATGGTGTCCTAGGCTTGTACTGACTGTATATTTCTTTCCTGAATCCGGATTCTAGAAAGAAAATTTCAGAAGTAGCCTCAAAGCCAACTTCTATCTAAAATAAACTCGCCATATTTTAAATAAATGAAATAATATAGTGATTTTTAAATAGGGTTCTAAAATCTCTGGATTTTAGATAAGAGTTTTCTAGTAAAAAATTATATTCGCTTAATTTGAAGTAAAATACCGAAATCATTGATGCAGTTTAATAATCATGAGCAAACGTGACTTTTTGTCGATTTAACATTCGATTTAATCGATCGAGTTGACATTCTTGATAACCCGAGCGTTTAGTAAATGGGAAAGTTTCAACATTTAAAAAAGAATATCCTGAAGATTTTGCAAGCTAAACATCCAATATAGAGTGGAAGATTTTATTGAAATTTCTATATGAGAAACACTTCAAATTCTTTTACTTACATTTCAAGCGTTTAAGTAGACACTTAAACAAAGTATAAAGGTACAAAAGCAACTTTTTAGAAATCGAACTTACGTTTCAGGGAAACACCTTAAGAAATTAGACTCAAATATTTGTCATATCTGTTTCACAGATTTAATGTTTCAAAATTTAGGACTTGGTTGATCTATTTTTCAAGAAAAAAAAGCAATCTTTTTTTATTCCTGATCGTGATCATTCAAGATTTTTTGAATGTCTCATACCTGGAAAAGGATGCTTATTAATTAAATAAAATGGGTTCTTTTATGCTCAATTTTCCTTAAAAATCATGGAAACAGTAAATAAAGAATTTTTAAAAAAACATTGAATGCTGTTAAGTTGAATTTTGAAAATATTTCGGGCATTTTTTTACAATCGATAATTTCTTATATAAAGAATAATAGTTTTTTTTAGTTATATTGTATGTTGATGGTAAAATCACTTTAAGCATGAATATTTATTTTATGTTAATTTATTTGTTCTATAACGAACGATTCATTGATCACTAATACCGCTTCCATATTATTAACGTTTTAAATAAGTTTGTTTTTCGATTGAAAGTGATGAGTGTATTTACTTAGAATTATAAACATGAAACATAAATTCATCGCTAAGTATAGAATCATCTATTTCGAGTATGCTGACTGAATAACAGATGGATAAATTATTGTGTTCAAATTCAATGACATCAAAGAACTATTAAAATTAATATGTAGTAAACCTAGCTTCTCTCGGATTTTTTTTGTTTGTAAAACTGTATTTTTTTTGGAGAAAATATTTAGATACTGTATTGCTGTACAATAATTAATGGGATAACGTTACAACTGCATTGGTGTCATTGGATGTGAGCTGAACGTATTCGTATTTGAATAATGTCATATAGCGCCATCTCACAAAAATTTAAGACGCCAGTGGGTTCTCATTCTATGGCACACAATGCAAGTTCTACAAAAATGTACGAAATGATGTTATATGACATTGTCAGCACGAGATAAGATTTAAAAAAAAGGTTTAATAATTATAAAAAAAATGTATTTTAAAATGTAAAATCACTTTTTTTTCAAGAAAGAAACCTAAAAAAAAGCAAAACATTAACTAAATAGAAAATTTGATCCAAATCGTTCGAGCTGTTTCTAAGATACACAAAATAAATTTATATATATACACAAGAATTTATAGCTTTGTATTGTTGCTACTGGATGTTAAGCTGTAAGATAATCGTCAGACAGTCTTTATGTTGCCTTTCGCTGAAGTGCAATTCCAATTTTAATTTCTCATTTACACTCAATGCAGATACCAAGAAAATTCTTTCTTTTTAACTTCCAATAATATAAAAAAGCAGGCTATTAATATTAGATGAAGTGGTAATTACGGTTTGAGTCTCATCCTGAAAAGAAATGTACAGTTCGAAATAAAAAAAAGAGAAAATTGTGGTAATTAAGGAAAATTTTACAGGGCAGTTGAACTATTCAATTTTTTAAAGAAAATTTTAAAGTGAGACAAAAATCTGTTTTGTTTAATATATTTGGAAGTTATAGTAGAAAAACTCCATACTATCATTAAATTTTTAATAAATTAAAATTTAAAAAAATACTTACACACACCAGTATGTACATTCTTACACTTCAAACCACATTTGTGTATAAATATGTTAGTTAACAGTTCGACAGAATTTAATAAACTCGGACACAAACAGGAATTCCTCTTTATTAATAGTAGAGATGAATAGGGAGTTATTTTTTTTTTTCATTTCACATCTGTTAAAAGCTTTTGCGGCAAATTTTCATCCAATATTTTATTTTATGTTGATGGCATAAACATTTAGAAATTTTGTTTAGTTGAACAAGTAAAAATATCATGCAATGATTTCAACTTATTTTGCTCATTTTGTTATACTATAAACAATCATTCAACTCATGTTACTTTCAACTTCTGCCAAAAAGATTATATAATATTAGTAATTTGATGCATAAAACTAAATGAGAAGGACTATCTGTTTTGCATTTGATACACATTGTTAATTCTAAATTCGAAGCGATATTCTTTTCATTTTAGAATCTATTAAGAAATTCTTTATCCCGAGTTGATTTATAATACATTAATAAATTTTTTGTAGCTCACGTTTTTTAGGTAAATTCTGATACCACTCACAATGTAATTAAAAAAATTGCTGTTTAAAGATAAAGGATTTAACACGCCTTTCGCTATTATAAATTAATTGAATAACGCGTTACCATGGATACCATACGATACGTTCTCAAGCTGATTCATGAGATTCTTTTTTTATATCTATCTGTAAAACACGCTGCATATTAACACGTTGACTGCTAATTTCGAGATAACTCGTAGATTGCTTTCTCTTCTAGGACCAAACCATCTATGTTATTAGATGACATCTTCTCTACTACAGTTAAAAGATAGCAAAGGAGGGGTCATCTAATTAGATAGATTGTCCTGATATCAGGAGGGTAGTGGCAATGAAAGTGTTAATAATCCCATACTCTTACAAAATGCTGTTTTTTCTCAATTCCTACTATTAGTTCATACTCTCCCTATACATATTGATATATCTTGTTCTAATTTTACAACACTTTTTATTTATCCACTCAAGTTCAAATACATTTTTTAAAACTTGTAATGGATGACACTTGATGTTAATTCAGTTTTTTAGTCCAAATATTAATTAATTAATTAAATTCGTCCAGAAATTCCAATTTGGTTGAGAAATTCGCCAAGTCGCCAAATTGCCACCAAGTTGATCTCTGAGGTTATTGACTTGACTCTCGTTCATAAATAATATAAGATATATATAAATAACATAAGAAAATACGAAGGAATTGAATTAATTTTTTAATATATATATTACTTGTGTGAAGTTTTGATTTGATTTCCTACAATGATTCCTTATATTCTATGGATCTGAAGCGGTAACATAACCCTTATTATATATAGACTTATCTTTATAGTTATGCATGCAGATAATAATATTCTATTCTTTAAAGAGCAACTTATTAATGTTTTTGAGTAAATTCTTTGAAAGAAAATTGGTACATGAGTTTAAATGCCATTTGACATGTTTCTGATAAAGAAGCTTTCATATCAATATAAGTTTAACATATTTACAATTTCTTTTACTGTCTTTATAATCTATTTTGTCACGATTGAGGTAGTTATGAAATTTCAAATCTTGACGTTCAACTGAAAATTTATATGCTAGAGGCAACACTATTTCTTTTGTTTTTATGGCACTTTAAAAACCCACTGACAGTTATCTATCAGGGATTTAAGTTGAATGAGCATCGAGTATATCCAACTGAGGCCAAGTTTTTTTTATTTGTGCTTTAGTAGCACGAATTTAGGCCTAGTGTATGGCTTAGCTATTACAGGCGGCACATTCCTTTGCACAACCGTTTTTTTACAGGGAAGCCCATTCACATACTTCACCAATAGAACACAGAGGAACAAACATGCCCGAACCGGGACTCGAACCCGGAACCCTGAGATCACGGGGAAAACACGTTATCCCCTATGCCAGGAAACCAGCACACTATTGCTAATAGATATTTACGATAAACTTAAAGTGGCCTCTAATTTTAATCGTCTACCTTATCGAAAAAATAAATAGATAAAAGGATTTTTTTAAGGTATCTGAACATGTTAAAAAGGTCAAATTTTGCAAAAAGTGACATTTTTCATAATTCTTTAATTGGATAGACCAGTTTTTGAGCGATCCAAAGGAGGTTTACCTTTGTCTCTGTGTTAATTAAGATATTAATATTTTCTTCATGATTAGTTAACCGGAAGTGAATATTTAAATAACCGGAAATAAAGGGCCAAAAACATGCTAAAAATTTGTAAAAACACACATTGTTTTAAATACGGAAAATGTTTTGCACAGAAAAACACAAAATGACAATAAAAGTTTTAACTGTTGTTCTGTGGAAATTTGTACCTAAACATATCTTTGTTGAGCTCTGAATCCTCATATTAGGGGTATTTATGCCTGTAATACATTTTAACAAAGGCTTTACAGAATAACTGAGTATCCTTAAGGCTGTTTAAGTGTATCTTAGTATAAATTCAGTAAGAGCATTTGCTGAGTTCGATAAAGATGGAAAAAATAAATTTCAGAAGTATTCACCTCCAAATGCAAAAATTGGCAGAAAAAAATTTAAATTATTAAAAAAGGAAAATTATTAAGAGATGAGGGTACTGTTAATTTTAAGTTTGTATGCCTATAATTTATAAATTAAAAAAAAATTACTGAACTTTAAATGCATTTTTCTCAAAACTGATTTTTTATTCATTTGTTGCTCACTTCAAATCAAATAACACAAAATATAATTTCATATTGCTCTGAAATTTGACAGACTTTGTCTTTAAACAATTTTTTAGGAAATGAAGTCAAAAAATTTAGATAAAGTGAAAGTTATTAATTTACAGCCTATTGTTTGAATAATATTGTCATAATTTTACTAAAAATTTCATGAAAATTTTTTGACTGGCTGTAAAATTTTTATTTCCTGTTAGAACCACTCGATTGTTGATCATTCCTTAGAGAAATCTATATAGTTTACTTTTGTATAAGTTTTGTTACGATGAGAATAAAAGTTTTTGGTGTAACCAGTTTGATGCTTTATAAGAATTTGCTTAAATTTATGCTATTAAATGCCAATTTTCAAAAGGTTTTATAGTGTATTCCAAAATTAATATCCTGTTACTAATTTTGAACAGTCTTAAACTCAGAAATATGGCTCAGGTATGTCTACACTATGTTTTTCTCAAAAAGTTCTGCAAATGTGCTCAGGTATATTAAGAAACTCTTATTTTTAAAATTTGAGGGCTATTTTGGACTCTGACCAGATTGTTCCGTATAATATCATTAACCACTTTGGCATTATGATTACATGTGCAAAAATGTTCCAGTTTCAATATGGAATTGAAATTTAATATAACATCAAATAATACTTAATGGTTCTGTTCATATGTGATGCAGGCATCTAATTATCACATCTTAAACTTATTCAAAAATAATATTTTGACTACACATTTATAAGAAACGACTTTTTGTATTTGCAACATATTTAGTTTTTTGAACATGTGAAGGAGTAGCTTTTACTTAAAAATTCATTTATTTCTTATTATTTAGAATATATACTGTTTCATGATATTGAGATGACTTAAATTAATAAGAATTACAAAAAAAAAAATGAAAACATCAATTCAGACAAGTGCGGAACATTTTCATACATCAAATGTTCTCAAAGAGTTAAATCCTTCCGATACAAAAAAATTCGAAAAATCCACAAGCATATACACTACTGGTCAAAAGTATTGCAAGTTTGAGAAACTTCAAGTTTTTCATTAATAAGCTCCCAAAAGTAATATTCTTTCATTTAAAGTGATATTTTCGAATATAATTGTGGTGGAGAAGTTTGAAGCTATTGTTTCATCTATTGTGAAGTAATCATCTGCAAAGATTGTGATCCAGGTAGTTTATTATAAAATCTCTCCGACTACAAAGCAATTCATTTCATTTGTCGCATTATCGAAGTGCATTTGTTGTGTATGCATTGCTGTTCAATTTAAATTGTTAATTCAAGAGACTTAATTCATGAGAAGCGTCAGATTGTTATTTTAAGACGTCAAGAAGTCATTGCAAATGTTAGGATTACTCATCGGAGCAACTGCAGTAAGTCGACTGTTTCATACCTCATTACATGATTCAAAAATGAAGCAACCGTAGGTAAAAAAAAACACCTCTAGAATTGGCGGTCTGATGTTATCTACTAAAGTTGCTGATTTTAAATGACACGATTACGCCGAAAAAATAGATTTTCAAGATCTGATTCGCTTGCAAGAGAATGAAATATATCCATGTCTATCAATGCCAGTCCCAGAACAGTTTACAGAAGGTTTTGTAAAGCTAATTAAAATGCGAAAGTTGCTAATAAAAAATCCAGTACTGATGAAAGCAATGTGGAAAAAAAACTATTGTAATGGGCCAAGGTAAACGAAAATTGGAGTATTTCGGAATGGAAACAAGTTGTATATTCAGCAACGAAAGTCCCTTTCATCTAATTTTTGACAAGATTGGCCATGTTGGCTTAAAGCAAAAGATATCATGAAGCTAGAATGCCTAATTCGTGCATCAAAACACCCAGAAAGCATAATGGTTGTGGGTGCATGTACTTTTAATCAACTGGACGATTTCATTTTGAACAAGAAGTTATGAATGGTGACAAGTATGCTGGTGTTCTAAAAAATCAATTCCATCGTATTGCCAGTAACATTTTCCGAACCTAGAAGTCGATATTTCAGCGATATCTGGCATTCATCTCTATATCAAAAATATAAGACAAACTTTACAATTGATTTTAAATCTCAGTTCAGTTTATTTCTAACCCCTATATAGAAACATTTGTTATTTCAGGTTAAAGCTACATTTGCGAAGTATGGTATTAATGTTCTCGCTTAGCCTGGACACTCTCCAGATTGAAACTCCACTGAGAATTTATGGCGTATAATGGGAAAGAAACTAACTGAGAATCATCTCAAAATAAAACCAGAACTTTTCAAGGAAAGTTTGTCACTATGAAATACAGAGAGAAGTGCTGTAAACTCTTATGGATTCCATGTCTCAGAGTGGCTACTGTGATCTAAGCCAGATGCATACCAACCAAATAATAAATGCTTTTCGGTTAATTTGAACTCTTTTTTTTTTCTTTTCTGATGAGAAGAACAAGAAATTTTGAATTCTTTTTTTTGTTTCATTTCATTCCGGGTAAAAAAAAAAAAATGAATTCCGATACTGATAATCTGTACATTTTTTTTCCATTCTATTCTTTTTGATTATATCTATCTATCTATCTATCTATCTATCTATCTATCTATCTATCTAT
>JAPMOQ010037314.1:1633375-1647310 GCA_026543055.1 Argiope trifasciata | reverse complement strand
GCAGTGTAATATTCTTTGGATTTTTAATCAGATCTATAAAACAACGCATTCCAAAAAAGGAGGTCGATATCCAATTCCATAATGAAATAAAACAAAGCAATTTGCTATTTTAATATAAAAGCCACAGTACTTTGAGAAAGTGGAGTGAATTTTACGACCCCAGAAGTAACGCGGTCTCTTTCTCGAAGAAATAAAAAGAGGGAAGGCAATGTAGATGCGGGTCTTCCGGCGTCAATAGTTGTGCTCCAGATTCCATCTTCGTGTGTGTTGCGCCCTTGGATACGTTATTCATGATGATCGATTTTCGATGTGCCCACAGCTGAAAAGTGTAACACACCCATCCTATTTCTGTTTATAATCAGCTTCTTATTGTTAGCCCCGGGATGCTGGGGCTCGGAGGGGAGCCCCAAGGTTTCAGCGGCAGGCTAACGAATTGCCATTTCTCTGAGCGAGACAGATTTTCCTTTGCTATGACGGATGGGGAAAAAAAAACTGCCAATGCATTTTTTATTTATTTTTTAGAGTAAAGGATATAGTGTCTACTGAAAAATGCATGGAAGAAAATTGATCGAAGTGGCATCTGTGGTAGAAGAAAAATAGTTTGTATTTTTTAAAAATTATGTGTATTCAGATTCGTATTAAATAAGGGGGTACAATCGTACTTTTTAATTCTCCGAATCTCAAAAAGATGTTTTAATACCATAGAGAAGCAATTTACTCCACAATATGTTTTGTTAATGAAGAAATGTTTAAATAAATGCTGAAACGGTCTTTCAAAAATTTCCTGACATACTTTGTAATAATTGTTTTATACTTCCCATTTGTATAAAATTGTGGATTTTGATGGAGGTTTAAATACCAGAAATGCTGAGATTTTTTTAATGTTATTGTGTAGTACTACTTCGTAGTATAGTAAACAAAACCTCTATTTATAAGGCATTGGTGAACGATAGTTAAGGATGGTTGGTTTTGTGGTGTTTTATGACACAAAGGCCATATCTGGCCATACTGCGCCAAGCAAAAAGAAATTAAGAAAATAGGGACCTTCCTTAAGGCATGAAAGTAAATCTTGAACCCTCAGTAAAACAGATAGCAAGTGGTAAGAGTTTAAAAAGAAATAAGTATTTATACATGCATATAGATAGATAAAAAGCTTAGGAATATCTTACTATAGCTATATGTGATTAAATGCTGCCCTTAATAAATTAGAACTTGAAAAAAATATGTAATTTAGAGGTCTTTTTCCTGTCTGATTTTACGTGAAATTTGACGTAAATAATTTTTTATGACAAGAATGATATCATGAGAGCATGTGATACGACATAAATGATGTTAAATGTTCATATACCAAATAGCAATTATTTAAGCTATAGTTTTAGGAATTATTGAGTTTATATACACGCAAAAAAATTCACACTGGTAAAACGTCAATCATTTCGCAAATACAGTAAAAGCTCCTTATTCGCGCTTCCTTCATTCGCGAAAACATAGCTGAAATCGGGAATGGAATAGGATGAGATGGGTTCGAACAGATAGAATCAAGGGACATTCAGGAATTCCTTGAATCGCAAGATGAAGATCTGACTGAAACCGACTTGGAGAAAATGTTAAATTCACAGCCCGTTGAAGAAGAGGCTTTAGCAAGCAATGGAAACTTGACATTTAATTTGAGAAATCTTAGAGAAGGTTTAAGAATGGCAAATGAGCTTTGCTATTTCTTTATGTGCGTATATCGAACGAAGTCTTATTTTTAAGAGGCGAATTGCAAATGCGGCTGCTGTGTATCGGTCTGAATTGAAGGAGCTTTTAAAAACTGCCAAGCAAAAGAGCATTTCAAAATTTTTCAAACCATTGCCTAAGTCTGAAGATAATTAATCAAAATGTTCAAAAACTTCAATTAAATTGATTTTTTTATATATTTGTTTTTTTATTTATTTATTTTGTCACCTAGGAACGTATCCCCTATTATCCCATATAAATGACCATTCCGTATTCACGGTTTCTGTATTCGCGGCATATTTATGGAACTTATATCCCGCGAATAAAGAGCTACAGAGTAAAGTACCATACAGTAAAGTATGGTTCAAAATTTAATATACACTTTGATATAGAATGAAAAATGACCTAGAAACTTTAAAAAAATGGAATTGAAATTTGGCATGTGATATTGTAAATCTGTATCTAATTTTTGTTTTAATTGTATATGAAAAGTAATCGAAATGTTTATTCGGTTTCTTTCATTATATTGCGAAGCACAAGAGGTTCATATATGGAACCTTTGAAATGAGAATCTAAGCACTCACAGTGTTTATACCAGGGCTTCGAACCGGAACTGAACCGAAAACCGGAAAAAACCGTTATTTTGGTCGGAACGAAAACCGGAACTGAACCGAAAAAAATATCGGTTTATTTCAGTTCGATATATCTTTCAGTCATTTTGTTACTGTTACCAACTGATCAATATCTTCTAATTTAACGTTAAATTTATAATTATCATTACATGTATACTGCTTCTCGATTTCCTATTTTGATATTCACTAGTATTTTTCTGTTTCAGTTTCGCATGAAACTACTTGTAGAAGACATATTTAATTCAGTTGATTAAACTAGAAGTATAGATGATTTTTTAAGAAAAATATCGAGTTATATTTTATTTTTCACATCTCAGCATGCGATCATCCACGGATGTTTGTATAGACTGTTTAGATCAGGGAGGAGTAAATAGACAGGAGAGGCCCTAAGTGACGTAGCATGAAGCATCTATCAAATCTTCTGCGCATCAAATGGGTGTTTGGTAATGGCGGCGATTCAAATGTTTCGTAATAGTAGTATTTCATTAGGCGATTTTTACGTCAATCATGGATGTCATCATCCATCTGGGTGTTTGCGCAGAACGAGCATAAAACAGCTGCCTCATTCTCTCTCATAGCCGAAAGCCGGTAAGGCGTCTCCTGTATCTTTACTCCTCCCTGGTTTAGACAGACAAACCAGCTGCTCAGCAGGAAGTATGTGATGTACGCGTAATAATACATGTCTTAGTCTAATTGGTCAGGAGACGTAAAAAGGCTAGTGACAGTCGGTATTAATTCATGGAGACTAACTACAATGGTCAATTAAATGGTCAATGGAACTGAACCGAAAACCGTTATTTTTGGCGGAGCGAAAACCGGAACTGAACCGATATTAATTTTTTAGTTGAACCGGAACGAAAACCGGAACAAAAAAAATTACGGTTCGAAGCCCTGGTTTATACCTTTGGTTGAAGTCCCTAATTTATAAACGGGATGGAAGTTGATAACAGGAATTATGCAAGAATGTTTCGAAGAAACCATGTAAGTCGGCTTATTTGATTGTCTGAATAATATTTGATTGGAATTTAGTAGAGATCATAAATGGATAGTTATGTAATTAGACGGGCATAAAGATGTAATTGATGGGATTCTTGGGCATATACCTCTGCCTTTTTTTAATTAATCTTTTTTGTTATGAAAATTAAAGATTGAATTATTCAAAATATTTCCCTTCGGGATGTATAACATTCGACCATAAATGAATTCAAATGAGAAAAAATATCTCTTATCCAGTTATCAAGCTAATTTTAAATATATGGATTCTATCTGAAGTGAATATCTCTCCAGAAAGGATTGCACTGCGTAGAGAGGAATAAATTGCAGCCTGGAAGAGCAACATCTTATGATTATTGTGAGTGGGGCAAGGCATACCAGTGCAGTGATTCTAAGGTTTATTTTATTGGTTTGGCGTCATGTGGGCCAGTATTTCCAGGTCGGAAATCAACCATGCAATAGTCTTGTTATATGTTTTTTTCTTTGTCATGTGTATTCAAATCATAATTTTTAAATCGCCGAAGCCACTTTTTGTTATTATATTCAATAAATGTCCTCAGCAATGGAAGTTTTTCTGTTGCAGCTTTTTTAGCAATGAAATAACACTGCTGGTTTCTGCTGAAAATAACTGCTGGTTTCGTACAGTTTTGTGCCAAACCGTCTTAGGAAAGTTTCGATATGTTTCCTAAGATGAAAAATTAGTTTTTAAATACTAATCTGAGGTTACTAATTAATATTTAAAGATGGCTGTCAAATCTTTCAATTATAACTTTCCCGATTTATATGCAATCTAGTAGCCTACTAATGCCACTATTAAAAATGGTCAGAGTCCTATTTTTACGTTGAATAAAATAGGAAAATTATCTTTCTAAGTGATAAAGATTACAGGGAATCCCTTTAAGTGAGGGGCTATCACCGGTCACACTACAGCCCCTTTCGTAAGAGCATATCCTATCATCTTCTTCTTATCTACAGCCAGCTATCTCGCCACCAATGAAGGTAACAATATCGACAGGATTTGCTGTGGCCAGTTGCCAAATTCTGTCCATAAACACTGACCGATTCAAAAAATTGACATCCTCTTCAAGGCCTTTGGTGACCAAAAAGTGACCAATTACAAAAATTAAAAAAGTGTTCAATCTCTGGTTTTCCTCCTCATCTTCCTTTTAAATAAGGAACGAGCCATTAGGGAATCTCTTTGAAATTCTCAATATTTCCCCAAATTCTTCTTTCACAACAACAGAAACCCAAACATTTTCAAGCAGTTATCAAAAAACTGACTGGTGGATGTAGACCTTACACAGTTTCAACTTCCACCCGTGCAGTAAGAAGCAATATTCATGCCAGAAACTTCGCCCTTCCCCCCTGATGCTCCCCAGAGGTTACATGCATTTAGAAATTAGAAAATGTTCACAGATATTTTTATTATGTTACTAAAACATCTTATGTTTGAGTTTGTATTACAAGAAGGGATTGAGAGCTATCATTTTATCCATTTTTGTCCATTGATGCACTGGTGATAATATTTATCATTGTTCAGTCCGGGAAATATTAAAGGAACCTCCGTAATTATAATAATTATAAACGAAATTTAGTAATGCAATCATTCTCCATGTATTTTTCGATAAGTTATTCAAATGGAGCAACATGAGACTGATAAAAAAATGTAATCTAAGTAATCAGATATTTCATGCATAGCATTTAATTTAATCTATGGCCCATAAGCTTTAATTTATTCAGAGCTCACATCCATAACGAATTGCCTGAAAAGGGCAGGCACTAATGAATGAACCCTCACTCTCTTAAATCAATCAATAAAGCAGACTAAATGAGATGGTTCAGGTGAGTTAAAATCCACCTCCAAGCAATTCGATTAAAGGCAACATCAATAAACTGATCAATCAAGGGAAGTGGTGGGGGTGGCACACACCACCTGACAAGATGAATATCTTCAACCGCATTCTGTCAAGCGGTGCATACACTTTAACATCAGTGCCCATAATGAGAAGTTGTTGCCATTCAGGTAACATAAAAATTGGTAAACGTGTCATTCATAAATCTCCCAGAGCTTTGTTTGGCAGACGTCTGACAAAGCCAGCGTTATCGTGTGTTGAAATACAGGCGCCGATAAATCATAAAGATATCGTAATTGCTGGGGGAAATTGGCAACGTGACCTTGTTGTGCTGCTGGTGTTTACTTTGTTTGCGTGTAGAGGGAGTGAAATTGGCAGAATGAGGGTGAAATCTATAGCAGAAGCCAAAATCGACCAATAGCAATTTAGAGAAAACACCTAAAGTTATTCGAAGCAAGTCCCATTTATTTGAAAAGATTAATTGTAATTCAAACATAAACTGGCTTTGAGTTTTTCATTTAAGATCTAAGTTAACACCTTAACTAAAATAACTAGGAATACAAATGGTATTAATAAATAATGTGGACATTTTTGCTGTTATCATGTCTTTGGGCCTTTCATTAAAAATAAAATAATAATGTTAATTAGTTGAAAATAATTAGAATTAATTTAAGATAACAACCATACACAATAGACTAAATAAATGAAACAAATATGTATGCATCTTTTTTATCAGGTTTCAATTATTTTCAAAACAATGTTAATTTTTAAACTGAGATTATGGTTTAAAATTATTAGATTATTTTATGGTTTTAAGTGCTATTTTCTTATTTTTTAAGAATAATCCTAAAAGCTTAAATCTTAAAAGCTTTGTTCAGTCACTTCTTCTTCATGTAGTTCACGTGTAAGAAATTATTTGTCCCTGAAACATTTAGAACATGGATTGTTAAGGAAAAAAATTAATATAAATAAGCTTATAGAGTAAGTTTATATCTGATGAAGCTCCACTCCCCTCATATTCAAAATTAATAAATCGATTATTAGAAAGAAGGAATAAAATTAATAGATGTCAACAAGATTAATAGATGATAAGTCTATTTATGATCAATTTAATGAAACCAATTTTTGAAATGTTTTTTATGAATGAAAACGATTTTTCAAAACAATTTTTATGTGTTGTGACGATTGGAATTTTTATTTTAATTATATTCTTTTATTTCGGGTTAATTTATGATTATGTTAGTTTAATATAAGTTGGGAAATTCATATATATTTTAAGAAATCTGAATATCCTTTTTGTTTAGGTAATATCCTTCCGTATCACACCATTTATATCCAGTTAAAAATTAAATAAGTTAATCAATTAACTGACAGTTGGAACATGGAAATATTAAAACAGTTATTCGAGAATGCATAGTTGAAAATTTTCAAAACTTTTAATTTTTATAACAGGAAGAGTATGAAAAATCGATCAACAATTCCACCTCTATAAACATGAAAAATTTCAAAGTAAAGAAAGTGTTTCCAAAATTGCATTACTTTTCAAACAGAATGCTTGTTTCCTATCTCAAATAAAGCTATTTATTTCTTTATACTCAAAGAAATGGCTATTTTTGATAACTGAAATGTTTTTTACTTTAATTAAACCAGCTTGCAAACATTACTTTACTTAATTCCATATCTTTTTCTGTCCGCCTTAAGGATTGGGCCCAAAGAAGTTCAGTGGTCAACAAAAGAAAAATTATCTCTAGAATAGAATAAGATTCTACAGTCTAGAGGAAACGGTATTTATTTATTTTTCAAAACAAGTTCTCAAATTTCCAAACTTCCACCACAGACAGGATGTATTATAAATTCTTGCTTAAAATATATTATTACGGATTTTCCTTCTTATAATAATACGTCGGGTTCGTTTATGTAATGGGTGTATGGTTTAGACACGCAATGATCAGTCTTTCAGTAGAAGACACAACACAGGTAATGTTTATTTACAGGACGAAGACAGGACAGCACAAAGACGACAAATATTTACAGCACAATTATTCATAGAAGACAACTATATACAGCCGAGACAAACATACAGGACAGCACAGAGTAGCACTGTACAGATGACAGTTGTCCACACGTAGAAATTCTGTAGTGACAACGTCCACAGCACACAAAGCGGTCAGACAGGATTCAGCTGGAGAGGGAATCTTTGAGGGATTCTGTCTACGTTCACTTAGGTCTCTCCAAATGACTGAAATATTTTTTCTGTCCCTTTTTGCTTTCGCTGCCGATTCACTATTTCAAACAAAGTGATTACTTCTCAGTTCAGAATTGCTCCATTCCCGATGGTGGCACAATGGGCTTCGACACAAGACACGACGACGTAAGAAAATGGTGCACACAGCAATTCAGCACACCATCATTGCTTCGGTATTCCCTAGGCTACACCTCCATTCAGGACTCCTATTTAAGACCTCCCTAATCAGGTCTAATCGTCGGCCACACTACACTGCTGCAGTTTCAGGTTGCTGGCTGTATATAGAAGCGGTAGGTAGGGCTAAAACCTTCTGGACCAATCAGGAGCATTCTGGATGTATCTCGGCTCCTAATGGGGGGATCAGGAAAATTCTCGATGTTTCGGGTATTATCCATTTTATTGCCAAAGTCCCCAAATTCATCGCCAAATGGTCTCAAATTTTGTCGCCAAGCTCTGGGATCTCTAATGTGATACCCGGGAACCATTCAATACAGATAACTGTAAATCAGTCTTTCTTACAATGGCATTATTAGTGCGGGAGAGCAAAATTACAGGTTCTTAACAATATATTTTTATGTTATTCCTAATCAGAATGGGTAAGCTATATCAATGCCAAAATTTGTAAAATTCTTTGGGAAACAAAAACATGAAAAATTTTGAAGATTTGATTGTTTACAGCACCCATTTTTCATCTATAACAATAATTTGCCTTAATCGCGGGGAAAAAATGTACTGGAGCTTCTTTATTTATATATTTCTGCCTTTTAACAACTCTGTTTATTGGTTCATTAACAGAACACCCTCTTGTGCGTATCCCTTTTGTGTGTAAAATCTATTTAAATAATCCTCATAAAACGAGAGTATTAAAAGTTTCAAAAGTAGAAGGAATATTTTGAAAACAGATTGGTTTTTAGTATGTTTGGCCTCACATGCGTAGCTTCGATCAAGAGAAATACAATTCCGATTAACAATTGGTCATTTACCTCTGGTGATGATATGTACTGTTCATAATCATTTTTAAATCAAATTAAAATTATGTTAATATCGAAAGCTGTTGCATAAATGACCTGAAAGAAGCATCCGATGTTTTTCATCTGCATGGCCATTATTAATTTTACTTTCCTGTAAATGTGTAAAGAAAGTATTCATCAAAAATCTCTAACTCGAGATTTCGACGAATCTTTACGTTTTAGACCTTCTTGAGTTCGAGAAAAAAATTGAGAAAAATGTCTGCCTTTATGATAGCCAGTCCATTCGTCTGCTTGTGATAAAGTTAACTCAAACCTGCTTTGAAATATGCGAATGAAATTTGGTACAAAATGAAATTTTATACCAAATTCGCAAATTTCTTTCAAGTTTTGAGCAAACTCCATTAAAAGAAAGTCTACCTATCCATGTTTATGAATATAAGATAAGTCGCTAAACAAGCTAGATAAATAAGATTCGGTGCATCGATTTAAAATCTACAAAGGAAACGGCCAACAAATTTTAACAAAAGTCGTGGTCTTTCATTAAAATTTGTTGGTAAAATTGAGTTATTAATTTTACTTAAAGTTATCAGAAGAAAATAAAATAGATAACTCAAAAACAATAATTTAAATATATCAAATTTGGCATGTGGAATTTTTTTTTTTTGTTTACAAGTGCAGTTCTTTGCAAAAATTTTGTTTCAATCAGATGCGAAAATATGATTACAACACAAATTTCTTTTTCAGATACTATTAACCGCATGCCAAGACTGATCGCCAAAAAAAACTTCTCATAGATTGTATGATATATTCAATAAAAATGTTAAAATCACGCCAAAGGTTAATATTCTTTATTTACTATACGTTAGTGCCATGCCAGCATTTTTTGAATAACTCAAGGTCCATAATTTTTTTAAAAATCTAGACCATATTTTTTGAAATGCTCCATAAAGGTTTAGGGAGATTATTCTTATTAATTTCATAATGACTTCGGCTAATTAGCTCATCAATAAAACATATTCTTATTAATAAACTTTTTAAAGAAATGTTTATTCTAGTTGACAGTGAATTATTTTTTCATTATTAATAACTAGTAGGTACCCAACGTGTTGCAGTTGCAGAAGAATCTTGGAAATATCGCTTGGAATTTGAAATAGTTATCTTGTTTAATTAAGAATGATAGGAAGAATGATATTTATTTTCTTATCGGCAGTGAATACATTCATTCAAACTGAAAGACATAAAAAGGAGAAGCTTAAATATTATTTATTCTATTTTCATTATTCTATTCTTCAAACAAATATTCATCATACTATATATTTGCGTATTCTTTTAGAATTACAATACTTGGTGTTCTTTCAGATTCGTAATGAAATAAACTATTTATAGTATCTCGAGATTCGTTTAGTATTTGTTCAAAATTCTCAAGTCTAATGTTAAAAATGTGATTAGCTTATTTTCTTTTAAAATTGATTGAACATGGGAAATATATTTATACTATAAAATCTCTTAATATAGTTGAAAAGATACTTTTTTGAAAGTTAAGATGGTGGAAAATTTTTTGTACTATAATATTTTCGGAAATTACCGCAAAAAATGCTAAAATTTTATTATTGATTGTTTAGTTGAAATTTTAAAATTATAGGATTGGTTCCCCTAAAACTTTCTCACACACTCTCTAATAATACTATTACCTCAGAGAAAGAGTTACATTGCATTTACATACAATAGCTCCGATTGCATTTACATACAATAGCGAAATATTTTTGAATATGTTGTGTCTCTTTGGCAAGTTATTTGGTGGTCAATCAATGGTTAATAAGTAGGTAAATAAATTCGAAAATAATTTTTATATATTAGATAATTCTACTATGCCTATAACCAACCCGTAAGTGCAAGTAATAAGAATTCAAAGTATTATCGCAATCGGATGAGCGGTACGGCAGCACATAAAAGACATACAGACGAACATTCATTTTTTATAGAAGAAGTATAAGAGTTCTAAATACGAATTATTATTACAAATCTTTGAAAAATATCACTAGAGGGTGTAAAAATCTAAAGTGAATATCAAGCATCCCAATCATCTGCTGAAATCGATTTTTCGAATATGCAATTCATCACCCCTGTCAAACACACCTACTGTCCCAACGCGGACTCATCATTTACGTTCTCTAATTCATGATTGGGTTGTTGGAGAATGCCAGTCGAACACAACAATTATTCCCATAACTCAGCAGCACGATTCAACTATAACAAAGTACTTCCATTTCTCACGAACCAATGAAAAGATATTGGAAATGCAGCGGTCTTTTTATAGCTGAACTTAATATCGATCCAATATGTTTCCAGATGTGTTTCCTGCTAAGTTTCAAGTGATTGTGATGATCTTTAGAGTAACAGTAAGGATTATTTTTCACTTTTTCGTATACGAAGTCTAGTAATCTATAAAGTAATATATAATAAAGCTCAATGTTTGTGTGCGTTGGTGCTATGTACAGGCCAGACCATTAGGCCTGCAGCTACTAAAGTTGGCACATGTATAACTTTGGGGTCGGGAATATGCACCTAGGAATGATTTTTTCGAATTTTTCATTAGAATTTGAATTAATTAAAAACCAAACGAGATTTCGAAGTTTTTCCGCCATAATTTTCAAAAATATGACAGCTCAAATTTTTATTTTTACATCATAGCTATTCATCAAAAATATTTAGATGAATAGCTATTAAAAGATAAGTTACATAAAGTATTTAATCGATAATGACAAGTCACATAAAGTATTTAATTGATAACGATAAGTCACAAAAAGTATTTAATTGACAATGATGTTATATAAAATATTTTATTGGTCATTTTAAAGATATTAAGATTGGCGAACCGGCTGGTCGCCAAAGGCAGCTAGTAATAAATTGGATAAAATAAAGTTATCGTTAATAAAATTGGAACTCGACATTTTAGACAATATCTGTCTGTGACTCTAAAACAATTTGAGTTTGACAGCTAAAATTTAATATATGGTCTTTACACAAAATTTATAGATTTCCATCAAATTTGAATAAAATGTGTTTAGAGGAAATCCGTCTGTCCGGGGATCAAATACAAGTTAACACTATAACTACGAATTCGAGAGCTCGATTGAAAAGATTCTGTAGATAGATTTAAATACTTTTGTGTAAACACCTGTCAAAAGATGAGGGAAATCCAACAAGTGAATGACTATTTGTCAGTCTGTATTTTCAGAAATAAGTTAATTCAATGACTTAAAAACGCAGTGACTTAAATTTATCAAATCTGGTACACGATTTTGCGACTTTTAACGCAGTTTTATCTTAAATTATTGTTATTTTCGTTTGGCAAGAATGCTTCTGAAAGCCAAATTTGATTTTCTGGATTTATTACTCACATGCCAGGCATTAATCACCTTAACTATGTATCACATGATAAATCCCGTAAAAATGCTAAATTTACTTACTTTATATTTCGTAACTATTGTACGTTGTGCCATGCAGGACGTTCACTGAGATAATATTTTTAATAAAAAATATGCGAGAAAGTTTTGGGTGTTTAGTTTAGTTTAGTTATATTAAAGTTTAAAGCAACACGAGGGCTATTTTGGGATGGACCTCGTCATTTTGAACCACGGTCAGATGACGAGGACGACACCTGAACTGGCACCCCCCTCTCCACATCACGCCACACCAGCGGGAGGACATTTGGCCTGACAGATTTAACGTGCAACAGACCCCCTCACACGACGGTTCCTCGGTGGGATCGAGTCTCGTACCTGAAACCCTCCGGTTCCGAAGCCGAGACTTTACCACCGGGCCACCGCGGCCCTAAAGTTTTGGGTGAGACCACTTCAGCTGGTTTTTTTTCGGGAAATTTATGCGACAGGTGATCCAAAAACGCTTCCAATTCAAAGGAAAAATTCTTCATTAACAATAGACACAGGATACAAATGGTAATTAAGAGATATATATAGCGGTCACTTCTCTACACAATCATCAAACCAGTTGAGGCATTTATCTCACAGCTGAACCAATTTTCTAAGCCCGTTTTTGTAATAATCAGGTCCTTGGCTATTGAATCAGTTCTAGGCAACTTTTTGATGATCATCATCTGATATGAACCTTGTTTAGCATAAGTGTTTCACTTCTTTTCGCATAAGTGTTTCTTTTCTTTTCGTATAAATGTTTCTTCAAATAGTCCCTGGGAGTCATATCATAGATGTAGGGGGAGAGGGCTCCAGACCTCCCACCTGAACATTTCCAACAGTCTCTCTACACACTTCAAAAGAACACCCTTTTGTCACCTGTAGTCTATTCATTGCTTTGCCCCTAGTACACTTCAACGATTTGTCTGTGAATACCGGATGAGTATTGCCCACAGAAATCGTACCATATTTCTCACCTCTGTGCGAAACTACTTCTCTCGACATCTTGCCATTACTGTCGCGGCATTAGCAATATCTGCTAGACATTAACACAATCTAAGAGTACTAGCGCCATCTGTCTCCACTCTGGGTAACAATATTCCCCTCCACAATTTCTACTTTCCAAATACTGCTGCTTGTAAACTGTTTTAGATCATCCCTCGTATTTATTTTTATTACTATCGATCGTTACAACCTGCTGTATGGCTAGCCTTCATTTCATCTATATGTGTAAAATAAACACCAACGCTCATACTTTTTTTGTTGTACAATTTTCTTGTGTCTTAGCCCATAATGAAATTTCACCATTGCCAACTTATTGATAGCATTTATTTAATTAAAGCTTTCCAATATTTTAGCTTTCCAATTTGACATTTGTATGTGGAAATTTCTTAGTGATTCTGCTTTTAAACATGCAGCATATAACTGGTCAGGTGAGAAATACGGAATAAGTTGACACCGATAACTTTAAGAGATTTCCCTAGAACTTTAGAATTACCATTGTGAAAGCATAGCTGTCGAAAATATTAATATTTCTAGAAACGTTGACGTATATTTTGGATCCATCTGTGTAATTTTTATTTTTATATGTAAAAATTCATTTCATATATATGTTTTAATGAATAGGTTTATAGTAAAATCGATTTAATGGTTCTATTTTACTTTTTATCAAAAATGTAATTAAGTGGAGCTGCAAATAAGATTATTTTCTCTCTGATAATAGGATAATTAATAATACCATTATAATAAAGAGATTCATATTAAATTTTGTTTTATTTAATAAGGAATACATAATTTGTTTGCACTACATTTTTACATATTTTGAAAAAAAATTATAATATTCTTTTTCAAAATATTTCAGTTTTTGAGGAGCATCTTTTGAATAATCGGTTTATTGGTTGACCCCTTTTCGTAACTTCTTTAAATAACATATGTCATTCTATAGAATACCGAGGTACATTAATTCGGGACCTAGGAAAGTATACAATAATTATCATAATTACGACTTTGCTTAAAATCGCCATGCATTTTATGAAATGCCTAGAATTTCTATAGTATAATTGTGTTTCATACATTGCCATCAAATTGACA
>JAPMOQ010037314.1:1587319-1628301 GCA_026543055.1 Argiope trifasciata | reverse complement strand
TTAGGCAGCTGTGGCGCCATCTATGATCTACTAGGATATTTGAGAAAATGCCATTTGCTCCTGCGGTTTCATAAATGAAAAAAAAAAAAAAACGTTTAAAATTCCAAACAGGAAGACAGAGTGACAGTGGGACCAAGAAACATTTTCGAATGAACGAATTCCGAAAAATTCACCACAAAATTTTTGAGCTGTCACATAGTAAATTATTGAAAAGTTTCGTTCATATCCTATTGAAGGACTAAATCATTCGAGAATCATCCAACATTTATAGGGACGGAGGATTATTTGGAACTTTGTCTAAAAAAAATACCCTACACAAGGACAAAAGCTGTTGGAAAATTTATAAACATGGGAATCACTCTTATTTCCATGTTTGATGAATATCTCAAGAAACATGTTTATACTTCTTCCACGTTCAGAGAAGAGTGTAACGTTGATTGGCCTATGTTGGTTGGATTAGCCAATAAAGAAGTTTGCTGCAAAATGTATTATGGTCAGATTTCCTAACACATTAAAAATGAAAAAACTTTTACACGAGTCACTGTTTTTGGCATATACAACATTCATTTATGAGCTAGAGCAAATTCACATATAACCCACCCACTTGTATTCTATGAACAATCTCCAATGAATGGTTGGGTGGATGTTGTGAATAATTTCACTATATACCTGCATCTCATACCAGTATGATACAGTATATTTTTTCTGAAAGAGGCTTTTATCAGAAATGGGACAAGGGGTTTCGATTGTCTCTCGTAATCAGCAATGTTTATGTATGATGGTTGCTTACTAATTTCAGTATAGATATCTGTATTTGCAGCATTCCACCATTACCATTGGGTCATTATTGAGATGCAATGGATTCGATTGCAATGGCCTATCAGAAATGGCCTCAGAATGATGGTTGCTTACTAATTTCAATACGGATATCTATGATTACCTAGTATACCATTGTTGGGTTCAGATGGATTCGCTTGGTCAATTAGATTGATGACCATAAAATTTATCGAACCTTAAATGCTTTTTCTTATGTCTGTAACACTAATTTATGAGTTTCTCGTTGGTTCTGATAAAAAATTTGTCTTTTTGTTATCCATTGTAACTGCATCATGCAGAGAATGTTTGATTAACTTCGAAACTACCCAATATTTGTGTATTCGCTATAAAATTAATTGTAAATTTGAGCCTTAGGTGTAAAAACGCATTTCATGGCAATGTTTGAGATTATGCTATAATTAAACAGGGTTTTTCTTCCCATCATTTATCATTTTTTTGCGATTGCGTCTCAAAACGAACTTTATACACATAAATTTCTTCAAAATATATTTGTTTTAGTGAGCTTTACAATCACTGAAAATTTGCTTCATGATATTAGATTCTCCCGGGCTATAAACTATACCGTTTCTTTCATTCAATTGATTGGAAAATAATCCCCATCTCCTTTTAGATATCCCTTTTTACTTCTGAAATTCCATATTCTACTGGAAATGGCCCGTGTGTCGTATACCTCATTTACTTCCTAATTTCAAAAACAACATTCATATATTTTACATAATCTATTGCACATTTCTCAGAAAATATTTGTGGCTATACAGAGATTAAGAAGTAAGTTATATTAGAAACACATTGTGATATTATCGGAAGGAAACTGACCAAAAAGACATCGCAATTCGGAAGCACAGACAAATAAAGCGATCTTCATTCGGCAAGACTATAACATGTTAAAGACGCTGCTTTAACATACCTCACACCATAGTTTCAAGGAATAACATATATCAAAATACGAACGTTCCAATCTCGAATCGGACTTTGTTGTTAGGTTCCAAGTATGTTGTCTTCCTCTATTTTGGAGCATTCGTTTTTTTCAGCACATTAAGATTGTGGATTCCTAAATAGCTTGATGAATTCTAACGCATCTGTTAAGCAAATATGAATTAACTCCATTAAGCAGTTTTATTAAATTTTGAATTAAAATATTGTAAGAAACACCATATCATAAGCCTTGTTTTTCTCTCTTCCAGAGGTAGTGTTCTACATTCTGTTTTTTCAAGAATTTGGAATTTCCAACACTAGATTTTTCGTATTCTAGGAATTGAGACTCTTACTCGTTTTAACAACTCCTTTACGACATCCAAACCATGTTTTATGTCCACCTTCAAACTCTCCTACCGTATTTGATAGGACTGTTCAACAATTCTGTTCCACGCGGCAGTAACAAACCGTGGCGCTAAAATGATGATGAGACGGAATAAACGTGACAGGCAGTCGAAGGTCCAATCATCGCAGGTGTTTTGAATGGGGTTTATAGACCACTTCCTCGCTCGGCTGATTGTCTCATGCCATTTGCACAGAGTTCGAATTCATATAGTTACCATTTCTCACTCGTTATTGAATGAAGGAGATCAAATTTCACATCTTAAACTTTGATTTATACAACTAAGAATGCATTTCAAATCTTTGGAGCTAACTAAATATTTTGAAATTATCCGGCGGGTGTAAAAACTTACGTTACAGGGGAAAAAAATTAGTAATTTATTCTATTATTTGTTTAAATTAATTAACTATAGAACATGTATTATAATGTATACTATAATGCTACACTATAATGTATTATATTACGATAGAACAGTATACTATAATATGGTATATCGTAGTACTATAGTATGCCATATACTATAGCAATTATATTGTAAATAGCTGAAACGTAACTATTGTTAAATTTTAATTTTATTTTAAAATGCTATTTTTTTGTTAAAAAATCATCAGCTGTCTTAATTATCATATTTTTTTATTCCTACAGAAGTTTATCGCATGTTTAAACAAAAAATTTAATCAGATATTAGTAATACACCGTGATACTTAATGCATATTTAATACTTAACTCAGCAATTTTTGATAATTTCTTGGAAAATTTGAAGGTAAATGTAAAAAGAAAGTTCCAAAATCATGGCTAATGTCGAATCAAAAAATTCTTGGGGAATTTTTAATATAATACCAATGTTCGATTATTTTCCATGGATAACAAGAAGATTAAAAGACTACTAATTTGAAGATACGATAAATATTTTAACACAAATCATTAGTTTTAATTTTGCAAATGTGAGTTTTGATTGACTAATAGAAATTTTTTGAATTATGCGAGGGCTTATTTTTAAATTCAAGTTATTTATTCATTTTAATTTTGTTTTTAGTTTTTGCATTATGTATTTCGCCTCAGTAAATAAAGTTATTATTTCATTTCTTCTCGAAAAATATATTATTTTTCTGCAATATGCTTTCATTAAAATTATTAAAAATAATGTATTTAAAGGATCAGATTACCGTTATTTATTCATTTAGTACTCCATAGGAAATATCAATTGTTTAAATTTCAGAAATGGAAATTTTATGTGTTTTATACAATTATGCAAATTATCGAAGAAATTTTGGAGGGAGGATTCTTAAATACAGAAAATAAATGCATCAACTCAACGAAAATAACACAAAATGTTTATTATTAGAATGAAATATAAAAGAAATTGCAATTTCAAAAGCATAGGTGAAAAAAATGCACTAGCAACAATTCAAAAAATACAATTCAATTGCTTCTCAAAATCTCTTCAAAAGCAAATTGCTTTTAAAAAGTATTAAACTGGGAATATAGTCAATCGAATAAGAACTAAGTGAGATTTTGTAATATAATTACCTACAATTATTCTACCTATCCAGTGGTATCAGCGTAGTGTGGGTAAAAGGAAACTGTCTTTTTTTTATATCCTATTCATGTTCAACAGCTGTCAGATCTTGTGAATGCGGCGACCATGGTAAAATACTAATATTCCTTAGCTCACGTTTTTTTCTGTTTTAAAAGTTTTGGATTTCGCACAGCCCGTCAGATAAAGTATGGCATTTAAATGCACAGCACGGGTATTCTGAAATCCCGTTTTCCATTCCCTACAACTATTGTTGAATCTTTACCTAGTGCCACCATCTTGGATGTCTGTAATTGTAATCGCAACTCTAACTGTAATCTTGTTCCCTTTATAAAAAGCCTAGTGTTGTCCAAAATCAAGGCATCTGTGTGCCAATATTTGTTGATTGCTAGGCGCTCTTTTCATTTGTTTTGTTTTTTAGTAATGCTTTTATTCGTTGCTTTTCTTAATAAATCATTTGTTTCTTTTTAATCGATCTTTTGAATTTCGTTAAATCAAACAGTACAATTATTATCTTCGGATTCTCTTATAATGCTTGAAGAGCTGGGGCAATGTTCCTGTGACATAACAGGCAACAGAAACATTTGCAAATCTTTACCATTCACGAAGCATTAGCACAAGACCCAGAACCATTAGCACTAAGAAAGAAACGGGTTTCTTTCTTGAGAATATTTATACTCCTTTCGGACATCCAGTTATCTCATCATAAAACCATTTAGAGATAGCTTTGATGATGCGTAGGAGTAAATGTTCAAAACTGTCACAGGATATCTAATGCGAATACCGCAGTTCCAGATACTTTTGCTAAAACTCATCTATAAAACTCCAAGACTTCAGATAAATGATATAAAACTCAAAAAGAGAATTCAAACTGATAAATTTTGCGAATTTTTTTGCTTTTAGCCTTGTTTATTTCCCTAGTTTTCTAGGCATTAACAAGAAATATTGGTTCTTTCATTGCTGATTTAATAAAGCCACTTTTGACAACGATTCCCATAGTTACAGCAAATTGAACCACACTTTTTGAAATTTTGAGGAAAGAAAACTCCCTCTATTGAAATTAGGCAATGTCAAAGAGTTTGAGATTTTATAGCTAATCAGAAGGCCCTTGTTTCTGTTTAAACAGAAACATTCAAATATTGAATTAATATTAGCACAATATTTTAGATCATTCTCACTTCTTACAGTTAGTCATAAATGTAATGTGTTAGTCAATTCACTGAGCATTACCTAAGCGTAACCTGTTGACGTCAATGGCTGCAAATTGACACCTAAATTAGAACTCAGGAATATTAGTTACAAGATTATTATTTGCTGACCCTTCAATTTATGCCTTTTTCGAGTTGGAATTTTATTCTTTTTGTATGCACGGGAATCTCATGAAGCGTTTATTAAATTTATGTTGAAAATAGACGTCTATTGCATTTCCATCCTCTATTGAGAAAAATAATAAAATATTATTAACCCATGGTAATATGATTGCTGTATTTTCAAATTTATTGCATGGGAGTTTTTCATGTATTGAAGCCGATTACATATTCCTGTTTTATTATAGTTCAATTTGATTAGAGAATGCAAGTGCTGATATATTTCATAACTACTCACTTATCAGACAAATAAAATCGGTTATTGCTAGATATTTGATCTCAATTTTCTATGAATTACTCTATAGATTTTGGTGTCTCATACCTTACAAAATATATGAATATTTTTCATTTTATTATAAATCAGATTTGATTAGTGAGTATCAGAGTAAATATATTTTATAACTGTTCATTTGGCAGACAAATAAAATTGGTTATTACTAGATTAATTGTTTTTAATTCTTTATTATTATTATTACTCTTCTATACAGTTTAAGAAAGCATTTGAAATATAATTAATAATTCGAAATCAGAAATAAAACAGAATGTTCAATAATAAATAGATTATTGGATTGTAACTTTTGTTGGAAATTTTTATTTTGAATGTTTACATTGAATAATTTCGCTCCCGACTTACTTAATTTCCTATTTTAATTTTTATTAATATTAAAAATATTAAGAGTTTTTGAAATCAAATTATGATCGCTCGTACTGTCCCAAAATTTGCAAAAACCAAATTGTATTGATTTGTATAATTCTAAGTATTCTAATTGAATTTATGTGACCTTCCTATTCATTTAAATACTATGGTAAAAGCATTAAAAATAAATGGTTTTTTTAGAATGATATCTAACTTAAATACGTTCATTTTTCATCAGACGATTTTCAATTAAAATATATTTGAATTTGAAGAATATATTCTTCATAATTATGTAATTACATCAGTATTAAGTGATGGAAACAAAATTAACTGCAATATTTACAGAATGCTGTATAATTATATACCTTTGCATCGCCAAATAAATCAGGGATCTTTATGAAAATAATAATACTTTAGTGCAACACATATCATTTATATGCAAAATAACTGTTTTGAATTGGTTAGTAAATTACAGCAATAGAATTTATGAGAGTTCGTTCATAAGTAAGTTTTTCAACATTTGAAATTAAGCTGTCCTTGATACCTTCACATGTATTATTTATAGTTGAACTTTTCGGATATGTGTCCCTCTATTTTGAAATAAGTTGCATTATCCATTCAAATTCAAATACATTTTTTTAAACTTGTAGAAGATGGCACTCGATGTCAAAACAGTTTTTTTTTTCAAATATTAATTCTTTAATTAAATTTAATTAATTTTAAATACTATAAATAGAGTTTTAGTAGTTTGTAATGAACACTGAAATAAACACCAGTAGCTCGATTGGTAAAAAAAAAGTATTTCAGTGTTATTCACATGAAAGTAAAAAATGCAAGTTCAATTCTTTCGAAAATCAATAATTATTTTATACTTAATACTTTTTTGATAATTATTTAACAAAAACCGAACTTAAAACATTCCATGTTGACCTAACTGGGAAATGAATTAATTTTTTTTTATATTACTTGATTTATTGAAGAAATTCTTTTCATAATGAAATCTTTTTTAGAATTATGATGTATTTTTGTTTCTATTCTTCATTTCTATACTTTCTTTCCATAATTTATTATTACATTGCTGTTTTCTTCCTTTGCAGATATTTCTTCGTTGAAAGAAGAAAAGTCCTGTGTCCAAGACTAAC
This sequence comes from Argiope trifasciata, assembly GCA_026543055.1. Classification (NCBI taxonomy): domain Eukaryota; kingdom Metazoa; phylum Arthropoda; class Arachnida; order Araneae; family Araneidae; genus Argiope; species Argiope trifasciata. The sequence goes on along the minus strand of JAPMOQ010037314.1, from coordinate 1,621,463 downwards.
CACTGCGGTCTGCGATCATCTCAATAAAAAAAAAGAGGAAAACTAAAAGTCCAAGAATTTCAGACAAAATATGATGACGAGATCTCCGTCTCTTTCCCCCATTAGTTTTATAAAAAATCAAAACCTCAACAGATCCCCGTATGAAAAGTAGTTTTTTAAACAAAAGAACTTCCCACAATCCCACACAGTGTACAGAAGTTTGTGCAATTTTCCTTAAAAATGCATTTTTTAATATATATAATGTAAATAAGTACAGATGATTAGAAAGAAAAACTGATGCCTTAATCTTGTGTGTCATTTTTCTGTTTTTCAAGTGTCAGATGCTCTAAGCAATGTTGCCACCCTTTAATATCACGCCTATTCTTCCATTAAGACAAAAATCAGTTTGTCTTACCCTAGAATATTAACCAGTATTATTCATGTATCAGTATTATTCACCATTACTCGTGTTCAAATTCGAAATATTTCATTAATAGCAAAAATTTTAGCCTAGTATATAAATTCGGAAATTTAATTGAATCTTCATGATAATGGAAACCTACCAAAAATTTGTGAACAGGATTCATTCTTTGAATAGTAAATATTTTTAAAACCCTTCTTTTAAAGGATATTATTATAAATACAAAATTTATAGAACATTTTTTGTTTTTTTTTCTTAAAGAATGATCGTTAAAGGCATTTAAAATGAGCTGCAAATCAAATTAACAGTATTACTACAGTTCATATTCTAGGGTGAGAAAAGTATAGAAAACTTTTAAAATTTTAAGATTTTTGATTATAAAAAAATTTATTACTTAATGTTGGTAATTGAATTAATTAAAATTCTTTGTTGTTATTTTTTGATAATATGCTGAAATTAATAAATCAGTATTAAAAAAAAATTCGTTGATTTACTTAGACAAATTAATATTTTCTGGTGTTTGGAGGTAATACTAATGGTTCGTTTATTGTTTGAATTATAAAATGCTGGGGTACTTAAAAATGAATTTTTAACTTTCTATGCAATTATGTAGCTTTACTTTGAATAGAAATAATTCTAACTTCTGATACATATCGAAATATGATAGGCTATTAGTTTCGATAAAATTGATTACATAAACTAATTTTAAGAAAAACAACACTTTTTTATTCAAAAGAAAACATCGCACCTTCCTTAATTTTGTTATTGCTGTAGTCAGAGACGAAGTTAACGTGAAAATTTGATCAAAAGGCAGGTTTGGAAAACCCAGCAAAGTCCTTATATTAATTACCTTGTAATTAATATATAGTAAATTTGATGGCAAATTAATGAAAAATGCAAAGATAATGGTACCCATTTTAGGTACTATTTCTACACCCAGTTTTTATATTCATTTTTAAACCAACTGTTATTTTTATTTTTCTTCCTGCTACAGGTGGTGCTTTCATGTTCTTTTGATAAATTTTCCAAACTGAATTCTCAAACCTAGAACTATTATTCTTTAGTGTGTCAATTAACAGCTAAAAAATTTGATCGCATCTATTATAAAACAAATTCAAGAGTGTAAAAATGTGCTTAAGAATAATGTTCGGAAAATTAAATGATTCTAATTTGAATAAATTTGTGAGGATTTTTAGTCCATAGATCTAACTTGAAAGCGCATTACTTTCTAAATAGAGACTTATTGTAGGACCTTTGTGTGTGAAAAGAATGCAAAAAATTAAATTGCTTTAAAAATATAAAAAAAGAAGAAGCTTATTTGAATTCGAAAACATCATAACTTAAAGAGTCTTCCATAGTGGCTGATTCATAAGCGGTTGTCCACCATTAAAGATAACTTAACTCTGCCATCAAAGATAACATAACTCTGCCATCAAAGATAACATAACTCTGCCATCAAAGATAACATAACTTTGCCATCAAAGATAACTTAAAATTTAACTTCGTCTTTGACTACAATTTTAATATAAAATTAAAAAATTCTTTCATCTACATGGTGTTAATTTCAATCCTTAATTAATTTTTAAAAATTACCGCAATTATCATTAGTACTTTCTTTTACGGATTCGAACTTTGAAGTAAAGAATTGAACGGAATTCATGACAAACAGAGAATTTTCTGATTTTAATTTTAATATCTCATCTCTGGATATTATTTTTTTCTTGCCATACGTTAAAAATTAATGACATCAATATCGAGGGCACAACTGAGAATGGATTTCAGTATATCATGAAACCAGAAATATCTCTCGTACTCATTGCTTAGAGCATATTCAAGTCTATAATTCATAATCTCGCAATTCGCATGCTCTAGTTTCTACTATGCCTTCGGTTGGAACATTAGCTTCAGGAATTTTGCGTTCGAATAATTTGTTAATTTGGTTAGTCGTAAAAAAATGACTAAATAATTAATATTCGTAGTTTACACATTCTTCATAGATTTGCATTCTCTTCTAATCCCAAATTCATGGAATCTCCTATTCATGTAACATATCGTGGTCCCATTTGCTATTGATTATAGTTTGCTACAAGGACCGTCCTCTTGCTTGCCTCATACAACGTCCATATGGTTTCAATTCTTAATGATTTTTTTTTCATTTGGAGCCAAGCCTGATCTCTATGCAGCTAGAGGGTGAAATCGGTAAGCTACTGTGACTCGTATCCAACCAAATTTGGCGATATTTTATCACATTTTGGCGCAGTTGGTGTCAAAGGCATCATGTGGCTAAACAAAGGCAAGATAATTCCTTTGACTTGTTCATAGTAGCTTACTGATAAATCGGATGAGAAAAGAATGAATTATAGATGATTTCCATGAAATTATTCATGGACAATCTTAAAAAAATTAACAGCAGTCAGTTGTGCGACAAATATTCATAATGCCAAGAACCATTCCTCGCCAAGCAGATAAGAGAATGACTATAATTTTTTTAACCAAACTATAATGTTTTTAAATGTAAATTCATTATTATTAATAAATTAACAAATGTAAAATAAAATTAAGAATTATAGTTATAAACTGCACTGTTAATAATTAAAGAGTTTATTACAAAGATGCCAAAAATTATCTTATCGATAAGAAAGATTTGCAATTCTTATGGCTCATAATAGTAATATATTAAAATGAAATGTTGTTGATTTTTAGTTCTAATGCTAATTTTTTTATTAAAAATAATTTGATATATTCTCCATTTTCTTAGGATGTATTATTATTTAAATCAATATATAATGTTAAGAATTATGCATATTATTTGATATTGATAAAAGTTTTAATTCATTTATATTTTGTTGAGTATAAATAATAATATTCATGAAATCACATTAATTATAGCTGTGTCTCTTATATATAGAGTTAAAAAAATATTCACAGCTTTTCCCAAAATCGCATTTGGTTCATACAGTTTCAAATAATTGAGACACAAATTATCTTAGTATTAAAACTACTAATCTACTTTCGTTTTTTCTATGCTGCATAAGCAAAATATATTTTGAAAAGGAAGTATCCATAATCCTTTCTGGTGCTAACATTTTAGCGATTAATTTGCTTAAAAGCATTTTAAGCTTTAATTTCACATTCTATAAGTTCGAAAAAAATACATTTTTTTCTCGGATTATTTTTGATTTTATATTTAAAACAGCCATCTTCTAGAACAATAATTATAAACTCTCCTCCCTCATAATGAAAAGATTAGCTGAAATATATTCATGAAATGATGCTCAATACTCAAAGATAGGTTATCGCTAATTCTCTTAATATTGATTCGGCATTTAGTAGTCATTTTTATGGAAATACTCACAACATTAATTTGTATCTGTTATGTTTGTTTTAAGAGGTAATTTTCTATTATACCGGCGCAGCCGAAAAATCACCAATAATGATGCAACCAATGCCAAACGGAATATCGTCACCGGTAACCTTTTGCGGATACATTTTTAACGAAAGTCTCGCCATTTTGTCGCCTGCGCCAAAATGGCAACTGTGTGCTGTCGCCAAACAGTCTGCTTGGCGAGATTTGCGCCGGTATAAAGGAAAAGTATCTTTTAAGGTTTTGATTCTATTAAATCCATACCCTTTTAGTGTATTAGTTTTATTTAGTAATCCTTTAATATTTTTTATTTTACTTTTTTAAGAAAGAAAAATTGACATTGTTTGCACATAAAATGAATTAAATAACAAATAGTTCTTAAGATTCTTACTTAATACAAGAATTCATACAAAGTAAACGTGTTTTGTTGCACAGCTTGAACAAAAGTAATAATCATTAAACAAAAAGCAGCGTAAAGGTACAAACAACTACTATATAAAACGTATTAAACAAACGTTTTTACTAAAAATGTTAAATTATTAAACAAAACAAATTGAACATTACGAAAACCATATGGAAAAATATCAGCTTTTATTTTGCAATCATCTTCCTCCAAAATACATTTACTTTTTTTCACCTGTTTCTGTTCATAATATTTATTTTACCATCGTAGAAATATGTATAACTGAATTTGTTTTACTCCTACATCTTTCCGTTAAATAAATACCTGTTATAGCAGCTAAACAATAATTATCCTTTGTCGAAATATGCAATAGTTTAAGACCATCGAATTTCAATTACTTACGCATATGAAAATATGCATTTCATAAAATTTATGCTTCCATATAATTATTTTTCATAAATGATAACACCCTTGATTGAAAATTATTTTTATACACGAGATCTGAAATTTTACCAACCCTTAAAAACCATACCTTGGAATTTCATCTTTTCAGTGATTAACACGCCTATTTTATTAAAAAATTTATTTTCCATGAGAAAAAAAAAATTCATCACAAAATTGATGCATTACATTGCTAAAACATTCATTGAATTATATCAAATAAAACATAACATTAAACCACAAAAAATCTTTGTCCAGGAGAATCAATACATTCTTTCAATTACTGCGATAAAATATATAAAGTTATTTTCAATAAATATTTATTTTAATCAAATTTATTATTAGGAATGCTCTTTATGAATAAATTTTATTCTACACGGAACTAAAATAGATCCACTCCATAGAACAGGAATAATGAAGTTGTTGAATGTGAAGGTTTCTTGAGAGTTTATGGTTGCATTTTCGAATGTTTTTGCAATGAATTTCCATTAAAATATCCTTTTTTTGGTATTTCCTGAAACCGATCAACCTTCATCAGTGAAAAATCAAAGAAAATCATTAAAAAAACGCTTTTTACCATCTTAACCATTAAGTTTGATTCCTTAATAAAAATTTATTAAATATATTGTATCAGTTCTACCATAAAGTGCTTGAAATGGAAGATTTTATTTGCGAAACAGAAACATAAGGCTGAGGTACACACACATATATATTTTTATTTGTAATTCGAATGTTAAAACTTATTCCTCGCCCACCTACTAGGAAAATATTTGAAATTCTTTTAAAGGGACTTAAAAACATTCAAAAATATTTATTTGAATTTTTTTCCTCTTCGATACAATTTAAAATAATGTAATTTTGTTTCTTTTTATAATGATATAAAGAAAGTGGGGAAGTTGAAATTATTAATATTTGTTTTAAGATACCATAAAATTTATTCTATGTCTTTTCTTTAGAATTTTGAGATTGCTGCTTTGTTTCTTAAAATGCGGAATTTCAAAGTAATAATCTCATGACTGATCATTTATAAATTTAGTAAACCTCTTTCAAACTGAACATATTTTCATGAAATTTTAAAAATTCTTTATTTTGAATATTATTGATTCATTTCAGCAAATTTTTCTACAACATGATTTTAAATGCATCTATAAATTGCGATTTAAATGCTGTTATTAATCTGAATTATTTAGTAATTAAATTCCTTCTACTTAATTAATAAATTAAAATCCATAATCATTCATTTTAGAAAGTTTGTAATTGATTTCATGCTTCAGAAATTCATGCAGTATAACCTTCGTAGCAGTCGACCACAACAAATCCTATTGATACTGCTACGTTTAGTGGTGGCGGGGTAGTCGGCTGTATGCAAGAAAGACAGAAAGTATAACCTTCGTATTGGTTCTTGCACCATAAAACCTGAAACCAACTAACCAACCAATCAGAAATTGAAATTGATTTCAAAAACATTTCCTACATTCTTAGACGAATAATCTATCAATTTTAAGATTTCATTAGTTGCAATATAGGCTTGCTTAATTCTGTTAGCATTTCTTACAAAGTTGAAGCAAGATTTATTCTTTATTCCTTTCAGTTTTTTAAGAATTATTCTTTTTCTGTGAAGTTTCCTTTTTTTTTTTTTTTGTTGACATTCTGTCAGATAAGAATTGATGCAATCTATACATCGAATATTCTTCGTGAATACATAATGTCTGATCGTGCATTAAATCACTGTGAAGTAATGTTGTCATGTTTTTTTCTTTTATATTAGATAATGAATTTCATATAAACTGCGACTGTAATCAGGTTCCTTCATCTTAGACAATCTTCAAACATTTAAATACCGTTTAACATTCATAAAGCTGTGTGTTTAATGATGTTTCTTATTAGATTGAGGTATTGATCAAAATAAATTGTACAGGCAAGTTAACGCCTTGAAAATATACATTGATGCTGTTGTTTAAATAATTGGTCTATTAAAGTAAGCATTAATTATCTGGATATATATGAAAGAATCAAACATTATTTTCAATTATATTAGAATTCATGTAATATGTTGCTTTGTTTATTATATATATATATATATATGCATATTTTAGCATAAATTATATTTATAAATGCATTTCAAGCAGATTTCTGCAATTATTATTGGTCTATATAAAATTTTACGTAGTTATTTTATTTTGCGATTCATATTTAAAAACTAATTGATTGAATTTAAATTGCTGTCTTTGATATTGTGTGTGTATGTATGTTTTGATTATAATAAATTAAATCGAAAAAAGAAATAATGTATGCCTCTAAAATGAAAATGAATGGAACTATTTTTAGAAGGTTTATGGTGAAGTGTTTGCTCATACTACTAAAATCAATAATTTTATGTTATAAAGTTTTGATTTGTAGAAATAGAAAAGAAAGACATTGCATTGATTATTATTAAATTATGTCTTAACAAAGCGCAGATGCATAACCATTAAAATTATAAAAATCATTTTTTTAAAATGTAAACCATTTATAAAATTTCTTTAGAAGTGCGAAAAGCAATCACAAAAATATTTTTCGAAATCATATTTAATCTTCAATCTCAGCTAGTTTTTTTAATTCATAAATTAAATGCTCAGAATTTTTCTGTATAAGATTAAAATAATACAATAATTTTATTTGGGAAAAAATTATTTCCCATTCAGAATGAAACGCTTTATTTTAATAAAATTAAATACATTTATTAATATTAAAATATTTTGAAAACGTCTACAACAACCAATACACTTCAAAGCTAAATTAAAAAATAATAAGGGAATTCTAAAAACAATAGAAATAATTAAAACCTTGTAAAAAATTTTAAAAGGATAGTCAAGCATTATTTATGCAAATGCATATTAATGGAATGTTCTAAAGATTATAGATATTAATAATGGCATAAATTCAAATATTGGAATTTATAACCAAAGAAAATCAGGATAAACTTCCTTTTTTTATTTATATTTGGTATAAATATGATATCAAGTTTCCAATTCATATTTAATAATAAAAATCTTATGGTATATAAGTGAAAAAGGTTCAATTATTGGCTAACATTTTAATTAAGGAAGCAAGTTCAATTTCACCTGGATACATTTACATTTCTTTTGCAAAACACAAAATTTCACTATAAATGTTAGGCTATTTACAATCACTGAAAGAACAAAATTTCCAGAAATTCAATTTGTATTGTTCATTCAATGCATCATTGGTTAACATAACATATGCATTTTGAAGATTTCATAATTAAAACATATTTAGCTATTAAAAGTTTGAAAAGAGTTATTTCAGAAAAAATATAAAGAATATAAAGAATAAAAAGAATATAAAAGAATAATTTAATTCATTGAAATGGCTGCAAAGAATATAAAAGAATAATTTAATTCATCGAAATGACTGCAATAAGAATTGTAACGAGTTACAAAACTTTTGTTAAATATTAATTATTAAAAGAAAAAAATTAGCCTTTTTTTGCATTTCATTGCTTTAAAATGTCAATAAAATCCTTTAACAAATCATAAAATACTTCCAATGATATTCTGGGATAAATTCTATATGAACGATTTTCCTTGCCTTAAAAATCACAAATGCAATGTATAAAACTGGGGATGCTGTTTAGTTTGATACGCTTTCTATTTTGAAATAAAATATTAATTGGTATCAATAAAAATAATTTTATTGCATTTCATTTTTACTTTTAGTGTAATATTATGTACATTCGATGTATCTCTTTAAAGTTCCTATATGTTATGTTTCAACCCATAACATTTTATTTATTGGTTTGTTATTTCCTTTTATATATTATATTATTCAAATAAATTTCATGCTGTCACTTAATGTTATTTTTAAATTTCTCTGTTTGTGTTTGAATCAAATATATTTAAAAACTATATTAAAATATTTCAAATCCTGTGTGATTGTATGCGTTGTATTTATATTTGTAACAGCTCCAGTGGATGTCGTGTTTTCTTTGTTGTGTGATTTCTGTCACATATTTGTGTGTTGTTCTAATTGTAAAGTACTGTAAGAATGGTGAAATGCTGCAAAGGGCATTTCCTTTTATTTATAGAGATTCAATTTCAAATCTTCATTTGCGTCCAATCGCAGAGCTTCAAGATTAATCGTTTGCTGTCTTTAAAATTTTACATTAGATTCAACGGCTACAAAAACAATATTAGCAATAATTTAGAATTTAAAATAGTAAAATTAGAAAGAAAATTTGGTTAATGCAATATTATTTCGCAGTACATTTTTTCTGAGCTCAAAAATCTAGTTCTTGACATCTTGTGTTTTCGATGCCTCTGTTATTTTTGAAATAGTAAAAAAAAAAAAAAAAAAAAAATGTTAAAAAACAATTATCATTCAGTCCAAAAAATTAACTGTTCCTCTATTCAACAAATAAGGCCTTTTTTTGTAGTACAAACCCTACAAAAATTCTTAATAATTATTCAAAATAAATTATTTTTTATGGCGATCATAAAATTTTAGTCCAAATATGCAGCCAATACAAGAAAATTCTGTTGAACTGTTAGGAATGAACAACGTAAAAATGGTAAAAAAAAAAGTATTTTTCAATGAAAGCAATTCTGAGTAAGAGTACGACAGATTAATAATTCTTTAACACGACAAATAATGCACCTTTTTTTTATTCCAAACCATCAAAATATTCTAAGTAATTCATAAAAAAATTTTTACAAAGTGATTATAAAACTTCGCTTCAAATATTTAACTAGTACCAAAAACTTCTTTTCTATTTTTGGAAAGAAAAAAATAAAACTGGTTGAAAAAATATTCATTAATTTATTGAAATTTAGCAATTCTGAGTAAAAGTTCGACAAATTAACAATTTTCCTTCATGACAAGTATTGCATTTTTTCCATTTTAAAACATCAAAAATAATTTTAAATAATTAATTTAAAAAATCTAACTATTTTATAAGTTTATAGTAAAATTTTATTTTAAATATTCAGAAAGTTCTGTTCGATTTTTGAAAAGAAAACTGTAAAGCTAGTTGAAAAATAATTCTTCATCGAAATTAACAATTTTGAGTAAGAATCCGACAAATTAACATTTCTTTAGCGCTAGAAGTAACTCATTTTTTTCCATTCCAAAGCATTAAAAAAGAAATTCTAAATAATTCATAAAAAATAAATCGTTCGATATAGTGATCATAGAATTTTATTTGAAATATCCAGCAAGTACAAGAAAATTCTGTTGAACTGTTTGGAAAAAAAATTTAAAAATGATTGGAAAAATATTCTTCAATGAGCTTAGCAGTTCTGAATAAGCACGCTTTTTCATTTCCTTCTCTAGCGACAGTTTTCAGTAAGTGAAGAACAAAGCAAGCAAAATCCTTAATCGATCAAGAACAACGCGAACACCTTTGGCAAACAAAATGACAGGATCTCCGATGAAATTTTTTTAATATCCTCAAAACAGGAACTTGAAAGAAAGCGATTTAAAATGAAAATGTCAGTTATTTTTGGAGATAAGAACACAAATTTCTATGTGTTCTTTTTCCGCCGCCTTTAATTTAACCAAAAGAAAATGGCATTTATGTATTTCTACGTAAATGTTCACCGAGAAGATTTTATTCGGAAAAAAAAATCAAAATTAAGGATTTAATTTCGAAAAGTCATTGGAAAGTTGTTTGAATAGCTCAAAGTCTTAGAGTTTTTTTATTTCTATTCTGAATAATATTATCGGAAATTAGCTATAAAAATTTAACACTGTTGACTTAGCTAACTTATTTAATTTTTTTAAAGATTTATTGTTGCTAATATTGATTATTTTAAATATTCTAGAGTTTTCGCAACTTTATGCTCTTAGGAGTTTTTTTTTTGTTCATAATATTCTAATATTTTTTCTATTTCATTTATATATACGCTGAAAAAATGGATTATCATACCAGTAAAATGCTTCATAACCTTATAATTAAAGTACAGCATAAATTGGATATGATTATGAGTTTCTGTAACTGTTACAAAGAACTTACCACCTCCTTAAAAAATTTAAAATCTCTCATATCGATAAAACGATAAAAAAATCTTTCGTATCCAAAAATTTACTAAACTACAAAAATTGAAAAAATGCATAGCAACTAAACATTTGCAAATGATAAGAAGTTTCTTTGAGTTTTTTTCTTAAACTTCATTTAACATAAATTCAACCAATAAGGTACAGATATAAATTACAAATTTATTCTTGAATGACAGTACTTAAATTATTATTTTTTGATGTATTAACTCTCGTCAAAAATATAAATACCAAAGAATGAACGAACGAATAGAATGAAAAAGAATAAATTTCATTGTTCTACTAATGCCAGAACGCATACTCCCTGTCCCACCTAAAAAAAAGAATTATAATGAAAAAAAAAGAAGAATAGTTTATATATCATCTTATAAAGCTTTGTTTCCTGTTAGATTTCTTAATATATTTTAAATTCTCACCATAAACTCCTCAAATCAAATCCGGACGCAAAGATCTGAAAAAATCGAAATTATTGCAAAGCGACATGCATAATTTCATCATTCCATTAATACTTAACATATATTTTTAAAAAGTTACATTAATATTCGGTTTAGTAAACTAGTGTAAAATTTAATTAAAATTCTTCCATTAAAGACGCACAGAAAAAGGATAATAATTGTAAAGTATTTAATCTTTTGGAATTAAATTCTCATAGAATTATGAGCTAGATTTTACGATAATCAATCACTCCGATTCTCCGAAGGTTTCTTGCACAAAGATGGCAGATCTAGATTGCTGAGCACGACATAACTCAAGTGTACTGGAAATAGAATGTATCCTTACAAATTTCCTGTCAATTTTGAATTTTTCGTTCAGTTTTTTCGACAGAATCTCTAGGTAGTGGGCAGTTAGCGGTACAGTAAGAATTTATTCTAGGCTAGTAAGGAATCTCAGAAAATAATTCAATGGCATTTTATTAAATATCCTGCCTTAGTGTAGAGTACTCATGATTCTTATAAGGCTTGTTAGCTTTTTAAACAAATAAAACCTGTGAAGAATGTTGCCTTCTAAACTGTTTGTTTCTCTTTGTACAACAAATTGCTCAATCAGTGTCTGAAACTGCTTTGCTATCAAAGATATCTGTACTTGAGCACCGGATTTCTTTACTGCTATTGAGATTAACACAAACGAATCAGCTCTCTAGTTTCTCACCAAATTAAAAGCCTCAGTTGAGAGCCTCAATGCATGCTTTAGTATGATTTATCAGCATCGGCCAAAAATACAAATTATCGCCAAATCTTCGATAACTCAACAACGCTTTTTTTAAAAGCAAAAAGCTTGTTCGTATTTAGGATATCTGTACAATTCATCCTCTGAGTCATGCCAATTTCGCAGCCAACATAGCGCCAAGTACCAAGTTGGCTGCAAGTCGCATGCTTTGGTGGTTTAAGTGTACAGGATTTTAGGTTTAATCAAAATATCATCAGCGAAAATTTTTTCTTGATTTTTTCCCCAATGAAATTTTAATAATTTTTATAAAACAAAATTAATTGTTTTGTATTGATTATTTATATTATTTACTGTGTTAGTTTTATATTTTAAATTAATTATTTACTTCTAAAGATTAAAATTCATTTTCTACAACTTTTAGACAACTTAAAAAAGCCAAAAGAGTTTTTTTCTTCTCATTTGAAATAACCCTTACTCCCAAAATCTCGGAAAGAAATAACTTTTTATCACCATGATGGTTAGAATTCCTTCGGTAATTTAGAACAGAATTCCATTAACAAAATGCTTTTTTTAAAAAAATTTAACACTAATCCTGACCCACAAAAAGAATAACTATTTTTCTTACTATAAATAAAAATATTTTTAAATCGAAAGGGATAAAAAAAAAAAAAGATTGTGGAAATCGATTTGGCGATCGTTTTTGGCAAAGTGATTAAGTTAAGTTAATTTCTCCCACTGCATATTATTATTTTTATTTGTAATATTTTAAATTTTTGAAGATGGAATGCTATATAAAGTAGGCAAGAGGAAATACGTGAAGAAATTCATTTTGACAATCTTGCATTAAACTGCATTTACTTATTTTATAAACTTTTTAAAAATTTCCTATACGCAACTCCGTGAACATACATGCGTTTAAATGAAATAAAAATATACTTTCATAAGTTAACCCTAACATAATCAAGAAAGAATTTTATCTTATAATCATTTGGTTCTCAGGTACAGAAACTGATTAATGTATGTGTTGATCTGTAAAATGTTAATACAAATATTATGATCGTTTGTCAATAATATTAAACGAATTAATATATTAAAGCAAATCCATTTTGTTTATTTGATTTGAAGCAAAATGTGTAAGCTCTTGTAATGTGAAATTATTACAAGTTTGGGTAAGCAAGTCAGGTCAAGTTATAATTAAATCACTTTTATGTTCCATTTTTATCGTTGTTAGTATAGTTATTTGACCGTTACAATGGGAAGTAAGTTATTTGTGCAAAGCATCAAACAATCTGAATTTTATTTGATAAAATTTCATCATTTTTTATTTAAACAGAAATTGATTCTTTTTTTTTTCTTAATTTTCCAAGTGGATATTTACTTTCATATATCATTCTTATTACTTTTGTTTGGCTAAATTTGAGAACGTGGTGTTATGCAGTCGCCAAATCGGGGATTCATTCACCAAATGTTATGATGGTAACCATCATAAAAACCGAAATCTCTTGAATTTGGTGAGGTTTCTTTCAAAAGAATTCTTGCTTAGAACATATACCGTGGTCTCGATTCATTCCACACGATTTTTTTTTTCCTTTGCTTCATTTTACGAGAGAGTCAGTCAAATCATGAACAATAAATAAAACTAATAGCTGAGAAGTTAGTTTTAATTAAAATTATATTAATAGTTAATTAAGTTTAAAATGTAATTTAATATCAATCACCAGGAAGATTTTCATATTAGAAACTCTTCGTTTTGAATTGCTTGTAAAGATGTCACTTTTTTTTATAGATCATTAGATATATTTCTTGTAAGTGGATAAACATCTTATACTACAACATGTGACCTGACTTCTTCCTGTTTTATGGAGATCTATCTATCTATACATATATATACATATATGATAAATAGGAAAATAAATTGAAAATAAAACAGCGATAAAATGTTTGTGTATTTGTCTTACAGAAAATGTTTATTTGTATACATTTCAAATAAATCTTGTCTTTTTCTCACAAAACTGTAAAATTGTAAAATAAAATTATCTATGCAATATAGACTCAATTTTCTTTCAACAGAACAACTCACTAAGTTATGACTTTTATTATCAGCGATTATTCTTCAGTTCGATACTTAGAAGATTTTTTACATTCTTCGTAAAGCTGTAATCTTGCTCTGTCAGGAGGTTGATTTCCCAGCAATCTCATCAAGAATCTTTATCATAAGCGGTCATCTTATAGTTAAAGTTTAACTAAAACAGTGTACACCAAAATACAGAACATTGAAATTCGCTTATTTCGAACACATGGTTGCATTTGTCGGCTAGGCATAGCTCCAGTTTCATGTGTTCACAGTATTTAAAAGGAAGTCTGTTGTGCGGTTGTTGCTGGAAATAGTCTCACAATGTAGGAAAAAATATTTAAAGCTGAGCACAATTTCCATTCATATGGAAGCAGTTTTAATGGTGGACCGAGTTTGAAAATGATTGGCAAAAAAATTCCAAGAGAAGTTTAATAACGACGACACAAGGTAACATAGTTATGTTGTCTATTGTTCAGAAATTTCTCCATTCTGGTAGTATTCTATGCCAATGGAAGAAGAATGTAAAGGAAGAGTGTTTGGCGATGGAAAATAAAAACTTTTGCAGTGCTTGGCATCGTGTTTATTCTAGTGCATCGAACTTACTTCAGTGAGAGAAGGAAACTCAGACAGCAGTTGAGGGAAGTGAAGTACCTACCTTTGGTCTGTATCTCCTCATCCTCCTCCTAGATTTTGGTGGTATCTTAATAAGCAGTCACAGTCACTAGACAGAAGTGATCACTGGTATTTAATAACTGTTATTAGCCTATTAAGATACAACCACAATATCCTAGTAGCACATAAATATTGTACAATATTGTATGACATTGATCAATATTCTCAATATTGTTTAATAGTGGGGAATATTGTTTAAGATCATATAATATTGCACAATGTTGTACGACATTGATTATTCTCAATACTGTTTAATATCGTGGAATATTGTTTAATATCATATAAAATCGCACAATATTGTACAATATAATGCTACAGACTTTGCTACCTAAGTACTCTCCCACAAGTGAGTCGGCTGAGAGATGAAGGATTTGTAGCTCCAAGCGTTATGGTGACCCTGTGAGAGTTTTTATTGCTGCATAAAGTGAGTCTAACGACTTTTATTTGCTGTGACAAGTGAGTCTGATGACGTTTTGGTTGCTGTAAGAGGGTCTTATTGATTTTGCGTTTGCTGCTGGTAGATGGTACAACGACAGCTGTTTAAAAGTTCTAGATTCATCGTCTCAGGTTACCGATGTGGTCGGAATAGAATTGGGACCTTTTGGATTGTAGCCGCGCAATTAATTGCTAAAAGTGATCATTGGTTTCTAGTGGATGTTACTGGCTTATTAAGATATCACCAGAAGTGTTCAACTCTATAGATCGTCCAAGAACTGTGCCTTCATTACGTGATAAAATCATCTCTTTCTGCAGTAGTCTGCAGTAACCTTTGTTTCGGAATATGTTTGAGAATCAGCGTGAACGATATGAGCACTATCTACAGCGAGGCGGGGCATACTTTGAACACATATTACCCATATCGTGGTAAATCTACCCTCTAATAGTGTGTATGTAAGTACGCCAATTTCTTTTGGGGAGAAATAAATTCATAGATGACAATAATGTCATTTCGTTCATCTTTTCATTTCAGTATTGTATATTTTGACTCATACTGTATTAGACTTATCTGCAAAATAACTACTGTACTATATTTAGAAAGACATTTGAAGGACAGAAAATGACATTAAACGCTTTTCCATTACATTTATATTGGGATTTACATTGTTTTTACGAAGAACCAGCGGAAGTGTTTTCCTCAAATTTTTGTACATTCTCACCAATTAACACATTAAAGGTGGGGGATCTTGCCGAAAGTGTGCTAGGTATCGTGGCTCAAATCGTAGTACTGCGACTTCCGCTATTAATGTGTTAAGATTTCATCCTCCCTTTAATAGCTTAAGACAATGGGGTTTGGTCAATAGCGCAAATTCCTGTCATGGCCTTAGGTAATAATTGTTACGAAGTTAGATCTTAGGCATGAATCTAGCATCTGTTGGGTGAACTTGTTTTTAAACTCCTTTTTAACATGTTCACATCCATTACCTCGCCTGACATCAGGATCATCTATCTAATTAGATGACCGCTTCTTTGCTATCTTTTAACTGTAGTAGAGAATGTGTCATCTAATAACATGAATGGTTTGGTCCTAGAAAAGAACTCAATCTATTATTTATCTCGTAGTTGGCAGTCAATGTGCTAAAGATCAAATATAACAAATTTGACACGGGACTGCTGTTGTGGCCAGAAGATATATCAAAATTCATTGATTTATGCCGTTCCATTAATTGTTGAGTCTACAAGCGTACGAAAGCATAGGCAGGTCAAAGAGATAGACAACTCTTTAACAGATATAGCTCAAAATTTGATAAGAAACTGCATTTTAAATGCTAAAACTATGAAATCATATTTTAAATACTTAGTTCTTTACCTTTTGGAGTTATAGAGATCGTTTATAATCGAACATGTGTACATGCAGATTTCATGCAATTTTCCATAATTTGAAAGAATTTCACAAACTAATCCTAAAGCCACATTCCAAACCTTAATTCAAAGTGGTTTCTGATTATCGTGTTCGTATCGTATGTGATACCAAAAATGTATTTTTTGGGGGAGGTTAGGTGTTGGTCTGAAGAGAAGACATTCTTTAAAATCTCGAGTTTGAAATATTTTTGATAATTTTGATACCTCCATATTTCGTATACGAAATGTTTAAAATATGAGTTCTTGACAGAGTGAACTATTTATTGTGACTAGAATTCTTTTTATTTCAATATGGGATTCCAAGCAATCACATAGCGAAGTTAAGTGATAGAGTAATTTTCTCCGATTAATTGTGGTTTACCTGGAAACGTGGTTTCAACCACAACTTTTCCGATAAATCATAACTGAGGATAAAGTGTTAGAGAGTAAATATTTTCAACGGAATTCTGTTCTTTGAAAACTTACATTTGCTATTTCTTTTACATTTTTCTTGATATCCCTTCAGAGTTGATAAATAGCTACAATTCCTAAGAGAACTATGAAAATACAAAATAATCTGTGGTGATCTGCCTACATTTTTAATACCTGGTCAATAAGTCACTTGTTTTTACCTCAGAAATATCGTCAATAATATCACTTGTGAGGTACCTGGAATATTCAAATATTTTAAGGATTCGAAGTTGAAATACACAAAACTATTTTAAGGGTTTTTGCTCTCAAATGAAGTGTTTATCAATCCACATAGAAAATAAATTTTGAATTTTTTTTGCCAGTTAGGAGATTTTTAAAATAAGTTATTCAATTTTTGGTTATCTTCAATTTAGAGACTGTCAATTCAGCTTTTGGGACAATTCAGAATTGTGGTTGGTAGAAGAGGACAAACAAGAAGTTAGAAATTACAATAAGCGTCAAAGCTCTCTTTTAATTAATGCATACAAGAAAAAATACCATGGGTGAATTTAAGCCCTATGGTCCTATGGGTTTTTGCCACTCTTACATTGAGAGGAATTTTTGTAAGACTTGAAGTTGAAATATTGAAACAATCATTTAAGATGTGAAAAAATATATATATAATGTTCATCAAAAACAATTAAAGCCGGCGTCATGACATAGGGGTAGAGTGCCTTTTCCCTCATTTGGATGTCCCGATTAAGGCATGGCTGTTCTTCTGTGTTTTATCTGTGAGGTGTGTGAATGTGCCCCCTCTCTGTAAAAAGGGGATGTGCAAGCGAATGTGACTCATAAAGTAGATAAGTTGTATTCTTAGCCCTACTGAAAAAACAAGAGACGCTAATTTCGGCTTAAATTGCTGATGGATAAATGTCAGTGGACTTGTAAAGTGCCATAAGTAGCAAAAACAAAAACAATTAAAAGTAGTACTGTTGTTGCCCCTTCGATTATTAGCTTGTTTCTTGTGAATTTGGAAAAAAAACACACCCTTAATTCTTTATTTTTTTAATGTATTGAAATATGAGAAATTCACTACTGCTGTATTGCATAGTAGCCGACGAGTCGGTTTGCCGAAATATTGGTTGTGTTTAATTTAATTTGAAATTTATGCCTTTTATGCTTATTATTTTTAATACATAATTTTTAAGCATCAACTTACATCAGGCATTAAAGATGTGTTATTTTAGTAATCGTACATTGGTCTGAGTTCAATTGCATTCTGAGTTCAATTGCATTAATTGAGTTCATTTGCATTCCTAATGGCGTTCAATTACATCATAGAGTCATTAAAAACTTAACTCTTCCTAGAAATTTTATGTTGACATTCGTAGCCCTGGATTTCACTTTTTGATTCTGCATGATAACTGAGCAGATATGAAATTCTATTCCTTTCAAGTCTCAAGAATAGAGAGAGAGAGAAAAATCCGTGGCAATGTCTACATCGGATGTTTTTGAATCATGGCCTTTGGCGACAGTGAGTTGCCGTGAGCAGTACACATCTTGCAGGCTTCCGAGCACATTGGCCAATATACACTGATGGAAAAAAAAAATCCCAACACCAAGAAAAAATTATTGTACAGTAATGAAATTTTAGGAATACATTTGTCTAAGTAACATATTTAATTGATTAAAGTTTCAAGATCACAGGTAGAGCCATTGGCGAGAAGAGACATTTCAAATGTGAAATGTTGGTACATTAGTAACCGGTGTAACCGCCAGAATTTTGAATGCAAACATGCAAACGTGCATGCATTGTGTCGTACAGGTGTCGGATATCAGTTTGTGGGATGGAATTAAATGCCTGTTGCACTTGGGCGGTCAATGCAGGGACGGTTAACGCTGGTTGTGGATGACGCTGGAGTTGTCGTCCAATGATGTCCCATACGTGCTCGATTGGAGAAAGATCTGGTGATCTAGCAGGCTAAGGCAACATGTCGACACTCTGTAGAGCATGTTGGGTTACAACAGCGGTATGAGGGCGAGCGTTATCCTGTTGGAAAACACCCCCTTGAATGCTGTTCATGAATGGCAGCACAACAGGTTGTATCACTAGACTGACGTACAAATTTGCAGTCAGGGTGCGTGGGATAACCACGAGAGGGCTCCTGCTGTCATACGAAATTGCTCCCCAAACCATAACTCCAGGAGTAGGCCCTGTGTGTCTAGGCCGCAGACAGGTCACTAGCAGGTGTTCACCTGGCCTCCTTCTAACCAACAAACGGCCATCACTGCGACCAAGGCAGAACGGGCTTTCATCAGAAAACACAACAGATCTCCACTCCGTCCTCCAATGAGCTCTAGCTTGACACCACTCACGACGCAAACGGCAGTGGTTTGGAGTCAATGGAATGCACTGTACAGGGCGTCTGGCTCGGAGCTGTCCTTGAAGTAACCGATTTGTAACAGTTCGTTGTGTCACTGTGGTGCCAACTGCAGCTCGAATTTTAGCTGCAGACGCAGTACGATTAGCCATTAGATTCTTCTTGAGACAGTATCTTCCCTTGACCACTGCCGCCAATACTCATGCACAGTGGATACATTCCTACCAAGTCTTTCAGCAATATCGCGGAAAGAAAACCCACCTTCTCGTAGCCCTACAACACGACCTCGTTCAAACTCAGTGAGCTGTTTATAATGGCTTCTTCGTCTTCTCAGAGGCATCCTTGACTAACATTAACCCACTAGGTGAAATCTCAACTGTAAATAACGATCACGAACCTTACAGCACTTATTTAAAGCAAACCTCATTTGCATGTTCATAGTGTCGCTACTAGCGACACAGTTACGCGCGTAGCTCGAAGTTTGAATCGACGTCATCTTTCAGATGTATAAACATGCCTCCCAAATTTCGTTTATCTAGCATAGCTCCTTCCTAGTGTTGGGATTTTTTTTTCCATCAGTGTATCTCAAACGTCTGCACATGGTTTGTATTGAAATTGTCGTACCTCTTATTGGAGATAGTTGAAGAGGCTGGTTTTATACTGTGCTCCGTCTGCTTCTTTTGACAGTTACTAACAAATACTGGTCGTCATTCAGCGTTGTAACTTGGGGATAAGCTGTGCTGTAACGTTTACTGGCCATTGAAATCATTGCAAAGGTTAGATGACATTTTGGGCGATTCCATGTTCCTCGGACACTTCTGTTTGCTTGCACTCCCATTATGCCAAGTACTGAGAGCAGTGCACTCACAATGTATCAAGTAAAAAAACAACAACATTCCCTTCATAACTATTCAGTTATGGCACTGAGTGATTTACAAAACGATTAAACAATTTTACGTTTGTCATGTCTCTAATCACAGTGAAGCAGTTCTGTCTATCCTAAAAAGACGTGAAGCAAAGAGTAGAACAGCTGCTCGGGGGTGGAAGCCATGATGATTATTAAGGAGTCTAGGCCCGGAGAGTGCGCGTCATTTGTTGGAGTTCTGAGAACTCTGAGTACTCCTGTCTGGCAGGTACAGTTATCACAACTTCTTTACCCCAGTTCCTTATATACCCCTTTCTTACACTCTCATCGTTGTGACATACAATTTGGCGTCATCTGCTGGCTTCCTGTAATTTGCATATCATTCTTAAGATGTCTGCGATAATTTTACTTCAAAGTTCGATTTCCGTGTGATTCTAATAATTTTTAATCGTTGGACTTCGGTATGATTTGAAGGATAAAATGTGTACTTGGGAAAGAATTTTTAAAAATATTGATGAAATGTAAACCATGCAAAAGTTTGCAATTTTTTTAATAGTAAATTGTGTAAATATTTTGATGTAATACAAATCTCAAAAATTGTATAATTTTTAATTCTATCAATTTGATAATCTTGGATATATTTTTCTAAATTTTGAAAAATTTATAGAAGTACTTTTTATTCTCTTCATTGGTGAAATGAAATTTCCATTGTTTCTGCAATATTTAATCGAGTGTGCTTTTCCGGGCGTTGAAAAGTAAAGAACGAATCGACTGTTTTCCTTCCTACCAACATTTGGCATTGTAGTAATGAAATATTACTTTCTTACTTCATAATTTTTTTGTAGCGTATACAAAAACGTTTTATCATGTTATTGTTTTTATATTAACTTTCATTTACTAGACAGACATTGGAGGCGTTCATATCTATACTTATAATAAAGCTCAATGTGTGTGTGTGTGTGTGTGTGTGTGTGTTGGCGCTCTACAGGTCAGACCGTTGGACCTACAGCTACCAAATTTGGTACATGTATACCTTGGAGGTCGGGAATGTGCACCTCGGTGCCATTTTTCGAATTTTTCATTAGAATTTGAATTAATTAAAATTTAAGCGAAATTTCGACGCTTTTCAGCTATAACTTCCGAAAATATAATTGTACAAATATGATTTTAACATCAATTTAAAGATAAAAAAAATTATCTTTTTAATGGTATTAGTGTTTAATGTATATCTCAAGCTTCTATTTTTAACGAATTTTTAAAGAAATATTTAAGCCATGTTTTGGATGTGACTGGATAAAATAAAATAAAACAATGCCGGAAGTTCAAACAAAAAAAAAACAATCATCGTAAATCAAGTCTAAAGAAATGCAATTTTTAGCACGTGACTGGATAAAATAAATATAAAATGCGATATTTTCTAAAAAAGTAAATGCAAAGTAAAAGTTTCTGTGATCGTTTGCAATGTATGTATCATTAATTCCATAAATTATCTTTATTTACAGTAAACCTGATTGAATTTAGACAGGACATGCATTGAAATCCTAACTTAATGGCATATTTATGTAATCATTTGCAATATCTGTATCATTAATTCAATAATTTTTTCCCTTTTCCGCTTTCTTTAAAACACATATTTAACATTTTGGCAATATCACCGAAAAAAACATTTTTAATATTTTGGAAGCATAATCGATAAATTATTTGAGCATTAAACTCAAAAAGTTTTTTCGAATAAAGTTACAGACTCTTTAACTACTAATAACTGAATCTTTTAACTTTAACTATTTCTTAAATTTTGCCTAATGAATATGTGATTTAATTGAAAATTTTAGAACGCATTACTCATGGCGAACCAGCTGGTCGCCAAAGGCGGCTGGTAATGAAATAAAATAAAATAAATAAAAAGTGAGACAGAGATGCTCATTTCAATGCTATCGTGTCCATGAGAAAAAAAGTTGTCTTTTTATGTGATCGTCATGAATTAAAATTATTTTCAAATAATTTGAACTCATGTTCACAAATTATTGAGTACAATAAATGAAATTAGATGAAGTGAACATTTATGCTTTTTCAAGTGAGACTGAAAGTTCATATAATTTTACTTCACTGGGCATGTGCCACACACATAGATTATTTTTCTCAAATTGAAAAAGAAAAATGTATAAAAAATTATGTACAAGAGTATATTCTTGTATTGGAACAGCTGGATGCCAAAGACAGACAAAAGATAACAAGTCAATGCTGAATTAAGAATATCTGCAGACTGAGAGCATGTTCGAGCAATTCTACTCCAGGTTAACTTTAGTTGGAGCAAATTGTAATTCAACTTACAATAGAATATATGATATGGAACAGTAAACAAAATGTGGTTTCTACAGAACAATACACAATATTTGTTTTCACCAATTTCACACGGGCCGCGGTAGCCTGGTTGGTAGAGCGTCAATCCTGTAACCGAAAGGTCACGGGTTCTGTCCTCGTCTTGGCCAAAGACCGCCGTGTTGGCTAATGGCAGTGGGAGCACGTTAAATATGTCGAGACTGCAAAGTCCTCCAAGTTCCCATAACAAAACGATACCTCTGATCGTACTGAATCAGGGATGAGTCGGTCTCTGATTTGGATCTAAATTCCAACTTGCTGATGGATGAATGAGAGTATGAATGAATTCGACCACCCCCTAAAAAGGTTTGTGTCGTGTGTGTGAGCTAGAAGTCAGACTTCTACCCTCTGGGTGCTCAGGGGTCTTTACCCTCAGAAGCTACTCCCCCCCCTTTCCGTGAAAAACACGGACACGACAACACCCAATTTCTCACAAATATAGCATCAGATATTCTGACAAACTATTTCTAAAGCCTCACAAACCATTCTATTGACCACTTTTTCCCTTATTGTACACTAAAATTAGTTTATTTGGTACATTACGATAGACCAGAAAAAAAATCCTTTTATGTTGCTAAACAACAGGGATATTGTGAATTTCTGAAAAATAAACCCAGGAAAAAATAAAATTTATTAATACCTTTTGCTCTTGTATGGGTTTTAAAAGCGGTAAAAAATTCATTAGTTAAAAAAAGTTATTTATTTATTATAGCATTGTTTATTTAATACTCATTTCTTAATAGTGATGGATTTTCCTTCTATCAAAATCGTTTCATAAGTTCTTGTTCGCATATCTTCACATAGTTGATAATAAATAAATGAAAGTACTTTAATGTAATTTTTTCTTTCTATAGAAGAAATACTGTCATCATCAAAAAATTCGAACATGAGATTTTGACAAATTTTCACGTTTTAGCACACACAGAGTTCGAAAAACACATTTTTGGAAAATGCTTATCTGTGATAAAAATAACTAAAAAGTTATAACCGGATGAAATTTAGCATACGGCTTTCACACCAAATTTGCAGATTTATCTGAAATTTTGAGAAAATCCGTTCTGAGAAAGTGTATCTTAACTGCGTGTTCGAATATAAAGTAACACGATAATTATCAAACAAAACGAGCAAGTCGGATAAAAGTCAGCATACATATTTAATATTTATAGAGTAGACACTTATCAAATTTTGACCCATATCCAATAAACGCACGACTGTCAGTCAGTATGTACCTATAAAAACTCCATAATAAATATATTATGTGAATTTGGGTTTGCAAGTGTAGTTCTGTGTCAAATTTTGGTTTCAGTTGGTTGGGGAAAAAAGCATCTAAAACACAAATTTGATTTTCGGAAATCATAAACCGAATGCAAAAGATTAATAACTAAAAATTTTATCTGGCATCACACAATAAATTCAAGTCAAAGGTTAATACAAGGGTCACTGAAATTTTTGAGATACATGCAGATGATAGGAAGCAAAAAATAATAATAACAACTAGATGTGAAAATACGAACTATTTTATCCAAGCAAAAGATTTTCTATTGACCAATCGCAAGTAGTTTAGAGTAAAATAAATTTTAAGCCGAAGGAAAATGGAATTGACTTGAGAACATTACATCATTTGATTTTAAATCGGGATTAAATCAAGAATATTGTGTTCATCTATAGTTAGCATTTAGAAATAAAGTCTATCTTATGCTACTACAATAAGATTATTTACAGAATTTCACAGTGCTGGAGCCCACAGGAAAGCTGTATTTAAAAGTAATCCTGGATAATGTGGCAGTCATATGGAAAATGTTAATGGTGTCACCAACCAAATGATACAGAAGAAAACATTGGTTCAACTTTCATATTAAAATTATTCATGAAGAAATGCACATGAAAAAAAAGTAATTTGCTATTGGGTTTTCCTTCATTAAACTAACCTCCAAAAGGAAAGTATCAGATTTAGTAAAGAAATTCTTATATAACTTCAAAATATTAACCAGTGCATTATTTCTAAAATATAACTGGTGATGAAATGTACATAAATTTTTTGATGTTCGAACACATTAATTAAGTAAAGTATGTATTGTAGATAATAAAATACCACAATGGTGAAAAGACAAAAGTAATGTATGCAATTTTCTTGAAAAGTACAGGACTGGTAAAAGCCATCAAGTTAGAAGAATCATGGCTAATACACTAGTTGCTAATACTCCATTAAATGCCATTCAGAAATTCTTCAAGAATTGAAAGTTAGAGAACTCATGCTGATTACAAAGCATCTTCTAACGCAGCAAGATTGATATTTCAGTTTCTTGAACAAAAACCCATCAGAGTGATAAAACATTCACTTTATTTACCAGATCTAGCCATGACTAACTTTTGACTTATTTTTAATCTAAAAAACATATATGGATGTCATTTTCCTTCCAAACATGAGATTTATGATAATAAAAATGCATTTTTGCCTCAATTCCAAGAAATGAACAGTTCGAGACATTTAATCTTGAGAAAATTCCTCTACACAAATGCATTGGTGCCGGAAGAGACTATTTTGAACACTCTTAAAATTTTGCAAGTAGAAAAAAACAAACACCTACATGTATCTGAAAAGTCTCAGTGACCCTTGCAATTATGGTATGCTAATGCCTGCAAGTTATTCTCTCCGTATCAAAAGTCAATAAATGTTTACAGGGGATGGGGAATA
This sequence comes from Argiope trifasciata, assembly GCA_026543055.1. NCBI lineage: Eukaryota > Metazoa > Arthropoda > Arachnida > Araneae > Araneidae > Argiope > Argiope trifasciata. The sequence continues at coordinate 1,596,318 of JAPMOQ010037314.1, read as the reverse complement.
GCAGCATTATTAGAAAACATGGAAAAAAGATCAAATAAATCCTTCTACACTGTTTTTATATATATATATATACATGGCATTTTCTACTTTGTCACAAGATGACATTTGGAGGTCTCACTTATGTTAGAAATATGAAAGGTCAGACTTCACAAGACTGACTTTTCTGACATAGTTCACAAATATGGAATGCAGCTGCCAAAAAATAAGGAGTTTTTCAATAGCTCTGAACAGATTTCAAAGTAAAGAAGAAAAATCAGGATACCAATGTATGATTCAACCTTGTAGTGGGAGAAAATCCTATAAGAAATTTACTTTAAACAAAGCAAATTTCTTGCAATAAAAACAAAGCAATAAAAAGAAAAATAATGAACTGAGAAGATTATTTTCAGTCAGAATGTCTTAATTAATTATATGTCATTATTATTATCTTCGATTTGATTCTTTAAAATATTCAGCTTCTCTGCAATATAGGTTATCTATACTTATAATAAAGCTCAATGTGTGTGTGTGTGTGTTGGCGCTCTACAGACCTGACCGTTGGACCTACAGCTACCAAATTTGGTACATGTATACCTTGGAGCTTGGGAATGTGCACCTCTGAGCCCTTTTTTCGAATTTTTAATTAGAATTTGAATTAATTAAAATTCAAGCGAAATTTCGACGTTTTTACGCTATAACTTCCGAAAATATTATCGCACAAACATGATTTTTACATCAATTTAAAGATTAAAAAATTATCTTTCTAATGGCATCTTTGTTTTAATGTATAATTTAAGCTTCTATTTTTAACGAATTTTTAAAGAAATATTTTAACCATGTTTTACAATTTATTTCGGACAAAACAATAAAATTTAATCTGCACGAGCACGTCAAGGGGAAAAAATTAGGTTTTATCAGCATGTTGCCATCCTATTGACGGAAGTTCAAACTAAAAAAAAACAACTATCATTACAAATTAAATCTAAAGAAATGCAACTTTTAGCACGTGACTGGATAAAATAAAAGAAATATAATATATGACATTTTCTACAATAAATAATGAACGAGCAAAGGGAAAAAAATAGCTTTTATTAAACTGTTGAAATCATACTGACAGAAGTTCAAATTAAAAAATAAATTAACTATGACTGCAAATTAAATCGAAAAAAAATGTAACATTCACCACGTGATTGGATGAAATTAAATAAATATTAAATGTTATGTTTTCTAAAAAAGAAATACAAGACAAAGGTTTCTATGATCGTTTGCAACATCTATATCATTAATTTAGTAAATCAGTGTTACGTGACTTTCGAAGTTTAAGTATATCTGGCAGAGAAATTATAGAGAGAGCAAGGCACATATGTATTTAATTGAAAATCTTAGACCCCATTACTCTTGGCGAACCAGCTGGTCGCCAAAGGCGTCTAGTGTGTAATAAAATTAGATTCCTAATTATACAAGTTTCCTATTTATGCATGAGTTCAATATTAGCACTAACATATATATATATATATAATTGTAACAAATTCTGATCATGAGTTTATTTAAATATGTATTTATATTTGATTATAATATTGTTATTTATCAAATGGCCATATTATTGTATGTTATTGTTGCTTAACAAGCAGCATCGTAAACAACTAATAACAAAGCAGGTGGATTTTTTCACAAAAGGTACAAATATGAAATCATGCACACCTTTTAGATGTTAAGAAAAAATTCTCCACATTCATCACTGGTTATAAAAGATTGGAGACAAAACTGAAAAAGGTGATGTTTTAGTCAAAACACTAAATGAACATTGGTCAGTTGATAGTAATTGCCGACTAAATAAAGAATAACAGTACACTGTTTGAAGCAAAGAAAAACAATTGTTAGAAAAACATTTATTTATATATATGACGTTACTGCACAAATTTCTGTAAATGAAATAGTACAGAATTTCAACCAGATAAGATGATACACACAAAAATAGTTTTTATTAGATACGTTTAAAATGTTTATGAAACAAAATGATGACTGTTTGATATATTTACAATGACCATAACTTATCACAAATCAAAGTAAAATCTGAAATTCTAGATAAATTTCCAAATTTTACTTACAGTTTAAAAAAAGTGACATGGATATTGAAATTTCAATTAAAACATCTTAGATTTCCTTAGTTATATCTAAGTTATTCAAGAAGTTTAAGAAAGTGGTAAAGGAGGGGAAAAAAATAAAAATTCTTGGAAAATTAAGAAAAACAGAAAACAAATAAGCTGGGAATTCCTCTTATAAACAACAAATAAAACTGTACTTGCAATAGTAAAAATTGCACAAAGATGCTTAAAAAGGCATCACTGCAAATTAAGTTACAGATAAACAAAAACAAAAAAAGTAAAATTATGACAAATAGACTTAGTAAGTGCTAGCCAATTTAAGATTTTAATAGCTATCAAGAGCAAAATTATTATTTTCAGAAGCAATCTTCCAGATGTTTCAATTCATCATTCAGCATGAAAAAAAATTTTCTGAAAAAAAAAAAAAAAAAATACAGAACATGAACATTTGATGAACAACATTGAATAAAATTTATGCCCAGTCATTTTACATATAAACATAAAATTAGGGGAAATATAATTTTTATCTCTACTGTTAACAAAAAACAATGTATATTCTATAAATGTTAACACTCGACAGAATAAGCCATGTAGTTAAGCTCAAATACACTTTGGGAGTGTTTTTTTTTTACAATGGTGTTTTCTATTTTAATAAATTATTAATTCTTTAAAAAAATTATTAAAAATTAAGTACTACATTTTCCCTTAATATATGTTTTAAATACCAATATATATATTTAAAATTTTTTAATCAAGTAAAAAAAAAAAAAAATGTTTAGATACATTTTGTAGTAGATTTCATTGCTGTAATACAATTCAAAACATTTTCATTGCTTTGACAAATAAATGTTGTTGATCTTGCTTCCATTACTGATAAACAAAGTATGTTTAGCTTTAATGTGTACCATTGAGTTAGTAGACAATATTGTTAATTTTTATAAAAGCATAGCTCTAAAGTTTCTCAAATTTTAGTTTTAAAGCATAAAAGGTTTTGATTTCAAATATATATATATTTTTAAAGTTTGTATATGTTTGGAAGCTACATTCCTTTTTCATAATATAATAATAAATATATGCTTAAATTATGTTCTTTTTTTGGCAATGCATGAAATGCATACCACATACTCAACATTTCAAAACTTTAGGTATACATAGTAATGAATAAAAGAAAATAACTAGATAAGAATAAATCATTGCATGATATATGGTTGTAACTGAGGCATTGAAGCTGTGTGTTATATGATTTTAACTTAAGCACAAAGTGGTAGAAGGCATTTTTAACTTATCAAATAGTTTGGTTCCGTAACACTTTTCCCAGCTTGGACCTTTTATTTATATATTTTAAGGACCATTTAGAGATCTGTATTTACAACAACAATCATGCTTATTCTAATGAAGCTTATAATTAAGGTTTCTTTTCTGCAGACACCATAAAAGACAATTCCTATAACTATGATGCAAAGCCAACATTAATGTTATTGGAAGAGTCTACAAATAGTTTTAGTTATTTGATCTATAAAATATGTGCAAAATTCTTTGAATAAAACAGTAACTTTTATTGCCTTTTTTTTCTTTTGCTAATTGAATGACTGACTAAATAACAACTTATTCTTGACTAGATATGCACTGTCATTTACCAAAGATTAAAAAATGTTATATTACACACACACAGAGAGAGAGAGAGAGACAGAGAAACATTAAAAAAAATCCTTTTAAAATGTGATAGCAAAATTTCAGAATTAATGCCGAACATAAATAAAAGAAGAAAGACTGAATAATTATGAATTATAAGCATTTTATTTTAATCGACAAATCTATACCCCAAATCCATGCTAAACAATAAGTTAATAAAAAAATTATTATTATCTAGTAAAGCAAATGATTGATACAGAAACAAAATTTGCATGGTAAAAAATATTAAATAAGACAGAATTTAAATCTTTTGTGACCAATAACCAAATAAATATTATTAAAACAGATGTCATCTTTCAGAGTAAAACTTCAGTTTGCAAGATATATTCTAGTTAGTCTAAGGCATCAAGAATTATGCAACATGTATGATAAAAATATACTCATTTTTAATTTTTGAAAAACATTTCCTTTAAATAAACCACTATAATAAGAGAGTAAAAATCTGATTTTCAAGGATTTCTGAAGACGAAAGAGTCAATGGACAATTTTCATGAATATCATAAAAATTCCAAAAAGTAAAAATTCAAATAATGCAATACATTTCAGATAAAAATGGCCCTTAATGATATGGCTAACTATAATTCTTATAAGACAGCAACTTAAAATAATGATGTTGCCTAAATATAACATGTAATTTTAAAATTGTCTTTAAGAAATATAATTCATATTTCATATCAGCAATCCTAATAAATTTTCACAATCCTAAATAATTTTCAATATTTAATTTTTTTTTCAAGAAAAAAATAACAAAAAAACAAACATATGTATATATTCTATTTTTATCTTTCAACAATACTGAGAATAATTCTTTTTTAAAGCAACATATATTGAAACAATAAAAGCAGCATAAAAAAACAACAACTTAGAAACAATTAATAATATGTATAATTTAATTAAATGGTAAAAAAGTATAAATTTGAATTTCTATGCGATTATCTAAAGACACACTGAATTTCTCTTTAAAAAAAATCAAATCCATGCTTATCATATATTAACATTCATAATTAACAGGAATAATTATATTTTAATTTCAGTAAGAAAAAAAAAGTAACCATGAACCCTTTTCTGAAATCTGAATTATCAAACAAATAAAAAAGACAATTTCTTTCATTACAGTTTTTCATATTAATGATAAGAATTTATATAATAAGCTCTAAGATCTAAATTATATTTAACATTACATATGAAACAAATGCATTATAATATTTAATTTCATTACGAATTATGAATTTAATTACATTGTAAGACCACAAATACCCTTCAAAATTTTACTTTTCACATTTATCTTCTTTAATGCTTAAGCAAACAGTAGACATTTAAAGAATGGGAATGCAATGCTTCTGGTATGATGGTTGCCTTTAGCAATTCAGGTGGTTATAGAAATAATGTGGGGTTCGCCTATCACCTACTAATGATAAAATGTTTTTCATACAAGAGGGTTTATATTTCGGCTTGTGATAGCCCTAAAGAATCAATTCTAGTTTTTATCTAACTTGTTGCAGCAATTCAATCAGTCAATATTTCTGTATATCTCAGGGCGAGCAAGAGTAGTTATTTATAGTTATGCTTTAGTAACCACTGCTTGAAATGTTTACTAGAGTACATAATTATTAAATATTTTTGAAAAAATTGAGACACATACTGTGTTAGAGAAGTGAAAACATGGATTAATATGGAATTTAAAAATATCCTTAAAAGTTAGCTCAATTTTTTTTAAGAAACAAGAGTTTTCTTAATATGTGTCATTTTTAATGAAACTGAAAAGACAAACCAATCTTTTATTTGATTAGAAGTGTATAAAAAAATTAATAAGGAAAGAAAAAGAAAAGAAACTTACTTTGAAATCCTTCTGCATTATGATTGATTATTGTACAATAGCAAATTCAAGTCCTAGAAAAGACATAAATAGTATATCAATTATTTTGGTAAAAATATTAAAAAAATAATGGCAGCATGTATATAGATTTATAAGTAGATAGAGATATTATGCATCGTATACATATATATTAATTTTGAAGATTACTTTATTAGTTGCTGTAAACTTAACACTCTTTTAAAAAAGGAAAATTCATCTATAAAAATTAAATCCAAGTTAGATCTATATTATTTTAAGCAGTATAGTTGTTATTTATATTAATATAAAATTTTAAAGAGTTAAATACTCAATTAAACTTTAAATGTACATGTATCTCTTACTCTGAAAAAAAATCACATATATACAGTACATGCATTTTATACAGACACTGGAATCATAATATATATAAACTCTGAACTTGCAATAACAAAAACTTATTTAAAACTATACTTATAAATATACTAATGTATTTAAAAAAATAACAGAATTAAAATATATATATATATATATTTACCTGAGCAGGATATGAAGTTGTGTAAATAACATTTTGTCCAGACTGATCAGTCATCATGGCTGCCGTTAATGTCTGAGAGGCTAGTAAAGACATGAAATTTTTTTAGCTTTAATATTATAACACAAGATAGCAAATTTACAAAAATACAATAAACATCTAAAGTTTAAAAAAAAAGATATTATTTAATATTTTATGTTTTTAATATGTATGTCAGTACATTCTAAGCATCTAATAAAACATATATGTACAGGATGCATATAAATATGAATAAGGTAAGGCAAGTAGAAATAAGAGAAAGCATAACTTACAATAAGAACCATCTTCTAGATCATCCATTGAGGAATCAGTAGCAGTGGCAGTACTTATTGATTTCTCCCCTTTCATAGACTATAAGAGTAAAGAATATCCAAGTTAGTTGTAATATGTAAATTATCAAACATTAGTAACTTCAAACATGCTCTCTCTCATACTTACTTCTCGATACTTCTGAAGATACAATTTTAAAGGTTCCACATAGTTATCAAAACCTAAAGTTGACATTGCAAATAAAATATCTTCCCCATTTATAGTTTTTCTTTTTTCTTGGTGACAACGATCACTTGCCCTATGGCACAGTTAGGGAATAATATGAATTTTATTTCAGATATTTATTTACATTATCTATTGTATTCTATTTCTACTAGGAAACTCTGCTTGAATTTTTTTTCTATACAGGAGAAAAAAAAAAGGGGGGGGGGGAGGAGCATAATTCATAAAAAACACAAAGAACAAATTAGATAATTAATTAGACACAATTATAGTAATAAAATAATTAATAAGATACATGAATGTATATAGTTATTAATTAAAGTATCAAGCAGATTTTGGAATCACAACTAAGAACTATATAAAATTTCTGCTAATTATGTAAACTTAAATACAATTTGATAAACAACAAGGAATTTAGACAATCCCAATTGGTTTTAAAAATATGCAAAATTATAAAATTTTTTTGACAATATTTTATAAACACAACTACAATGAAAAATGCTTGTTTTAAACGGCAAGACTCTTTCAATACTATAAAACAAAATATTAAATTCTAATAACTTTTAAACAGAAAACTATTAAAATTACAAGAATTTTTTTAAAAGATGGTACTTCTATAATCCCATTGGTTAAAATGATAAGTCTCATTGGTTTAAAGTGAGTCAATATAAATAATTGATTTCAAATCTAATTAAAGCAGCATTTTTTTTTTTAAATTCAAGGATACTCGCTTGTTATGAAACTGACAAATTCTGACACGCACTCTTGAACACATTCTTTAGCATCCTTTGCAATCTGTATCAAAATAGAAAGAATTAAAAAATTAAATTAACATAGCATTTAAACATAAATATTTTAAATTTGGAATAATTAAAATAATGCAAGATTATGTCTAACTATTGAATAGCTTAAACCGTTTCAAACTATACAAAAATTAATACTCATATACATATATATAAACCATGCAGGTAACTTGAGTTTAAAAATTTATAGTTATTTTGCATGAGAAACATGTATCCTATCCTACAATTTTACATATAAGAAAATACAGCAAATTTCTTGCATTTTTATGAAATGCTGCATATTGTTAATTGATTTATTAGTTTATGTTTAGTATTATCCTTTTAAAAAATTAAGCATATTTTAATATAACACAGCAGAAATTTTAAAATGTTATCAAACTTTAAAATGATAAGTTGAAATAAGAGCCAGTTTCAAAAGAGAGAAGGACATAACTCTTTCTCATATACATATATATTAGCCACCTTTAACAACCAGCCAAATCACAAATCTGAATACTCTTTAAAATGGGCAGTTAAATACTTTATGTGCCATCATTGTCAATTACATACTTTGTGTAGCTTGTCTTTTTATAGCAATCAAAATATTTTCAAAGTTCAAATTTTGATAGTCATATAATTAACTCGTGTATTTATAAAGGCCTTAAAACCTCATTATGTAATATATGTCTCTGTAATTACTTATCAGCCGCCTCAAAATTTCATTATTAAATTTAAGTAGAGATGATTAGGCCACAATTAATATAAAAACATTTTTTACTGAAACTATTCATTTTTTAAAAATGTTAATATTGAAAACACAGATAATCGGCATTTGAGTATTATGTGTACAACAGAAAATTTTTTATATTTTATATAATATCTCAAGAATTATTCAACAAAAATTTCTCAGATACCCATTTTAAATTGAACAATGATATCCAAATATTCATAAATCAGCCAGTTTTAGAGAATGAGTTGATTGAAGTTTATATCTTTAAAAAAAAATATTAGTGCCTGAAAATATCTTGTTAAATATGATTCACAGATCAGATGAGCTAGATAAAAAACAAACTTTATTTATTTTTAACATTTATATTACATACTATGTAATTATTTGCTTCATTTAGACCTTATTTATAAATGTATTTCTATTATTAAAATTTTACAAATTAGCCGTTGGAGCTTGAGTTGAAAAGACTTAAGAAAAATATTATTTAATAGATAACTGATTTATTTAATTAATAATACTGTAAAAGTCATAAAAACTTAAGTTTATTTATTTTTTAATTTGAGTTTTTGTTAGTCTGATAGTAACATATTGATAAAAGATCCCCCCCTTTCGTTTATTGCGCGTGTGCAACTCAAGATGTACTTTTACTGTTGAAATATATAATTAAATTATTTTTTTTAATTCATTAAAAATAGAAATTAAATTTGCTGATTGAAATATTAGTATCACTAAAATGATAATACTTTACACTTTAATAGGATGTAAAAATCAATTTTATGCTATGGTATACTTGAAAGTTATGGCAGAAAAACAT
>JAPMOQ010037314.1:1548357-1587309 GCA_026543055.1 Argiope trifasciata | reverse complement strand
GCAAATAGTTCAATAAATACTACAACTAATACATACTCTACAATATTAGTCGTCTATATTCCCTACTAATATATATGCAGTATTGACAAATTACAAGGAATAAATATTTTTTAAGAATTTTAATTGATTAAAACAAATATTTTTAAACAATATTCAAAATTATTTAACACACATTTATTATTAAATACATATATAAGTGAAATACTTTTTTAAACAAAACAATACAATTTCGTTGATCAAATGGACACTATTTGTTAACTAATTCATTTTTTTTTCATTCAATATCAAACACTTAAAAAACAAAACAAAAACAAACAAAAAAAATCCCATAAAAACTCACTCACGAACACATTTTAGTTATGAGGAGTGATTTCAAAGTTTTTGCCTTCATGTTGAAACAAGATTTAGTATATATATCCCTTTTTAACCACGCTAAAAATTGTTTCATTACAAGCATTGCTGTTAAAAAAATTTGGTAAGAGGGTTTTTTCAGCTTTTTTTTATAGTTTTATGTATAATATATCAATAATTTCTTTCCCCTAATTTCTGTAGCAATTATGGAAAATTTCTGTAATTGTTGAAGGATATGTTGCCATTTTAAATTTCATTAAAGAACATCCTAAATATATCAAATAATTATATAGATTTGATAAAATTAATATAATCATGGAATGACAATTATTTAAAAAAAAATTACATGAACTTATTTTATTAAAAACATTTATGCTATGATCAATGATAAATCAATTGTGTGAACAGATAAAAGATTTACAGTGCATAATTAAAGGGCCCTGATAATGATCTAAACATATTAATAAATAATATATATATATAAATAGAGCTCTATTATAAACATCAATAAATAATATCATAGTGTAATTAGATTATATATATAAAAGAACATTTTATTTCATGCTTAAATGCTGAGATAATATAAACATATATTAGCTCATTTACTAATGATGCAGTGTGTTAAAAAAAAGTGTTATCAAAATATATAAGCAAATGAACATAACAGCAGCTTACTTTTCCTGATTTAGGAATAGCATTCTTCATTATACGAGCAACATTTGCAATTGGCAAAAATCGGTCCTAAAAAGATATATAACATTTACAGTTTTTTTTTGAATAAATATTAAAAAATTAAAACATATAAATAAAGAGGAAAAAGTATGCTTTAAAGCATATTTTCATTTCTTCAAAAATTTTTTAGCAGAAAATATTTCAAAAATTAATAAATTTAATAATCTATTACATGCATAATCACATATTATATAACTTATGCATACAATACAATACATTTTATTATTGAAATTTTGACTGCTAGAAATAAGATTTATATTTCACATGTAAAAGAAAATGCATAGTAAATTACATTAAATTTTACGCTTGAAAAAATAGAAAGAAAACTCGTGACTTTTAATGCAGTTTCTGACTTTTCCATTTAAAAAAATCATTTTTCATTTTTGAGTATGGATATATATATATATTGTATACCATTATAAATTTCAGTTATAAAATCAGCATTTCTCTTTGAAGTACTAATATTAAGAACTATTAGAAATAAAAATTAAAACTTTGAACACAGTAATTACCACATTTAAGCACAATGCTTCACCCAAACTATCAAATTTAACATGTATTCTCTCATATAGTAATTTTCTTCAGAGGAAGAAATTGAGAAAGTTCAATCATTATGTCATAATCTTATTATTTATATCCATTGGGAATTTCTTCCTATAGAACAAATGCTTAACTTTATTTAATACAACTTTAAATTTGATTTACTTGTTCTCTTAATGGTTCTCCATCTTTATCACCAGCATCCATACTATCTCCAGATATGCCTAAAGTTTCATCACCATCTAAAAAAATTGATTTTATTTGAGTTTTAATATCAAATGATCACAAAGAAAGTATTTAAAACTAGCTGCCTTTGGCAACCAGGTGGTTCACAAGGAGTAAGCATTCTAAAATTTTGAATTAAATACTTATGTGCCTTACTCTCTTTATAACTTCTCAGCCAAATATATTTAAACTTCGATAGTCAAGTAATTCATATTATTGTAGAAGCGTTACGATTATTTGTTAATTGCATTATATATCTCTCTGATTCGCAATAAGCTGTCATGGAATTATATTGTAAATATTACATTTTATATTTTTTCCATAACATTATGCTTCTTTTAACTTATGTTTTTCGTTTTCTCGAGAAGTAGCGATTCTTTTCCTTTCTCTGCTTTGAATTGATCTTGAACATTTCTTTTTTCTTGGGGGATGACATATATTTTATATAAAATATATATTATTTTTTCTTTGAAATCAGTACAAAATTAAAGAAATGGTTAATCTGTGCTTTAGGTCCTCTGCTTGGCGCATTTTCAAAAAGCCGCCAACTGGCGCGTTTTTGCATAGTGTCTCTCAGTGCATTCAATTCCGCGAGACAACACGTAAAAACGCGCCAGTTGGCGCCTTTTTGAAAATGCGCCAAGTAGGGGACCCAAAGCACATTTTCACCAAAGAAATAGTTGAAGTTAAAAGATCCAGTTATTAGTAGTTAAATAGTCGGTAAGTTTATTCGGAAAAACTTTTTGAGTTTAATGCTCTAATAATTTATCGGTTATGCTTCCAAAATAATGAAAATGTTTTTTTCTGTGATGTTGCCAAAATATTAAATATTTTTTTAAAGAAACTATCACATTTTATAATGAAAAAAAATTACTGAATTATTGATACAGATATTGCAAACGATTATAGAAATATGGCTTTATGTCGGGATTTCAATGCATATCCTGTCTAAATTCAATCAGGTTTACCGTAAATTAAGATAATTTATTGAATTAATGATTTAGATATTGCAAACGATTATAAAAACCTTTGCTTTGCATTTATTTTTTTAGAAAATATCACATTTTATGTTTCTTTTATTTTATCCAGTCACTTGCTAAAAGCTGCATTTCTTTAGATATAATTTGCGATTATAGTTTTTTTTTTTTAATTTGAACTTCCGTCATTGTTTTCTTTTATTTTATCCAGTAACGTGCCAAAAAAAACATGGTTAAAATATTTCTTTAAAATTTCGTTAAACATAGAAGCTTATTATGCATTAAAACACTGATACCATTAGAAAGCTAATTTTTTAATCGTTAAATTGATATAAAAATCATATTTGAGCAATAATATTTTCTGAAGTTATAGCCAGAAAAACGTCGAAATTCCGTTTAAATTTTAATTCATCCAAATTCTAATTAAAAATTCGAAAAAAGGGCTCCGAGGTGCACATTCCCGACCTCCAAGGTATACATGCACAAAATTTGGTAGCTATAGGTCCAACGGAATGGCCTGTAGAGCGCCAACACACACACACATTAAGCTTTATTATAAGTATAGATAGATAATAATCGGAAGCAATAAAATATTACAACGAAATAGGAAAAAAAAAAAAAAAAATGTGTGCAGAAAAGAAAGATATTATGCATCAGTTGGTTTTTGAAGAAAATTTTACAAGAAATAAAAAAGCAAGCTACAAGTTTACTTTGATAATATACTACTTTCTGAATATTGTGTATGAAATCAATTTAAAATATATCCTTTACATTAATTTTTAAAAGTGATGAAAGAATATATATATATATAAATTAGCATTATAAGAGAAAACGAAACTAATTACGGAAACAGAACCAAAAACTATTTCAGATTCAAAGGAGACTAAAATTTAAATTTAAAAAGCTGTCATTGTATTTAGTAAGCAAGAATGCAGCTACAACTAAAATACTGATGAATCTCATACAATAGCAATTCAATAATGCATAAATATATGTAAGATTAAGATTGATTTTTAAAAGTGATTTAATAAAATGAATTTAATTTGTTACATAATCTTGTAAATTAATAATTAAGAAATCAAGACAATTATAATGTAAAATATGAAGGTGAAACATCTGTTTTGTTTGAAAAATTCAGCAAAAATTTATATAACTGATGCTTATAAAAATTGATGAAATGATCTTCATATACTTTCCATAGTAAAAAGGAATTAAATACATATTTGTCCATTCTGTTATTATTTTTTTAATTTATAAAAATTCCAAAACAATCTCTCTTTTCTGATGACTTATTAAAAAAGCCAATGAGTGTATGACTTATTAAAAAAGCCAATGGACCAAAAGCCAATGAGTGTAAAACATTTCTAACCAATGAAAGAAATACACACTTAATGATATCAAGAATATTATAGTCTTATTGCAGTATTCAAGCATTTTATCTTCATATTCCTGACAGTTCAAAAATTTTCCTGTCTGTATAATGAAAATTAGAATAACCATATTACTAACTGGACTAGTTTCTTGCTCAAATCAATTCACAAAACAATAAAAACTTTTAATAATAAATTTGTCAGCACATTGGATAAGTCTTCTTGCCTACAACTATGAAATAATTTTTTTAAAAGAATTATTGAAACAGCATTAATTCAAATTCTTTCAGCAAGTCTAGTAAAAAAAAAGTATGAAAAACAGATAGAATTTATAAATAAATAAAATAAAAACAGTCATATAATTTTTTTAGTTAACATTGTCACAAGTGATATAATTTTGGCAAATATAAATTCTCAGAAATAAATTTTAACAGTCTGTATCAACCAATAGAGGGTGAAATGCACATGCATTAAAAAAATAAAGAAGCATAGTAAAATAAACAGTGCCTAGAGTGTGAAATAGGTAAAAAAAAAAAAAAAAAAAAACATATATTGACTGACTGTCAATAAGTACTTCTTGATCCTCAAAGTTTCTTGGAAAATAAATAAATAAATGATAATCTTGAAGATAATAAGATGAAAACTTTCTACAGTTAAAAAGATAAATAATTCAAAACTTTTATTATCCAACAATGTTTCCATCTTAAGGAAAGCTTCCATACATTAAATAAAAGTTTAAATCTGTTTTTTCAAATTAATTGAAAAAGAATAAACTTCATTAATATTAATAACAGGACTTTACAAGAAATAGATGACATATATTATACACTTCTTAAACCTTATTTATTGTTAATGCTTCAAAAAAGTTTCAAAATTATCAGTCTTTGAGAAACATGTGTGCAAAATTTTTTATTGAAATTAATTATACTGACCCCCATACTTACTTTTTTATAACATATGAAATAAAAAGTAAATATTGTATTTTCAGCTCATATAGTAAAATAACTTCTTTTGCTGCACAAATAAGGTCAAATATTTATAAAAACGAGATTGCCAAAAATGAGGAGAAATCCATGTATCGCTAAAATACTTCATGTTAATTTTCATTACCAGTAACACCATAATTAAAACATTTACCTATTTTAAAAGATGGCATATAATTAAAAGTAATATTTATAAAGTTCAAAAGTACAATATATTTGATGTATGGTTGTTCAGATGCAAACACATTTGATCTTACCTTCAGCCTGTACAATGTACTGTCCAGAGGCAAGAAAAGAATCACTAAGACCAGCAGCTCCATCTCCGTTATCCATTACTTATTGGGTTATATAATGAAAGATAATAATAATAAATTAAAGCAACAAAAAATTAGGCATAATACTGAAAAATAAGAATAGATAATAATTTTTTTTATTAGAACTTCATGGAATCAATTTGGCAGTTCATGAAAAGTTATGCACTGTAACAATTAACATAGCTAAAACCTAACTTGAATCTGTTAAAAAAATGACATATTTAAATAAAATTCTTTTAAAAAACAATTCATACAATGAATCATAAGCCACATACATCTTATATAAACCATATGGGTGACAAAATATTGTCCTTTTTGTATTTGGACAAGAAGCTTCTTTTTAAATTTCTGTATACTGCAAACTTCAGTTTTCCCGATTTGACAGAAATACTTTTAAAAAATTCACTTAATATTGTATATATATATAAAATGCATGACAATGATGAAAAATTAACAAGAAAAAATAAGAAAATCAGGAAATAATTTTTTGAATTTTAAAAAATGAAATCAAATTTAGGCATTTTATTGACGAATAAATAATTCATAATAAAGAAATATTTAACACTTGAGAAATGTCAAGTGTTCACATTGTCAAGCACATTCTACCTTTGACCCAACAGAAGTAATGGGGTTAATATATTTATGAGAAAGATTTAATTAAAAAAAATAACCAAGATTATTGCCTGTAATTTGTTATCGACAGCTAAAAATTTAATTCATTTATTTGTACTTAATTTTTGAATAATATATTTAACATACGTCAAGAGTCTCATAAATAATTACTAAGAAAATTCCTAATATAATTGAAAAAAAGATTTATAAGTTTCTCAATATAAATAACTTTGCATTTTAAGTTCTCGATATTTAGAGCATATTTTTTTCACTGTAAAAGGTGATACAATAAATCAAAAATTCTTTAGGTGGCTAGAGCTGCTAAAAAATGAAGTATAAAAAGTAAAACTTTTTTATGCTTTTTACTTAGAATCAACATCTAACCATTCAAAGTACAGAATGAAAATAAACAGAAAATGATAATTATGCTAGTACATGTGATTAAACAAGTTTTCAGGTTCTCTTATCCCTAATACAGTTAACAAATTTTAGACAATATCCTCAAATAACTTCAGAGATTCAAGTTTAGGATTTAATAAATTCAAAATATTAAGCAAATATGCAGAGAAGTTATTATTTTCTAATACTATTTTATGCTTGAATTAAATAAAAATAACTATAGAGCTCTGCAAGGATTCTGTAGTTGAAAATCACTATCAATGAAACATTTTTCCTCTTTCTTTATTCTTGCAGTTAGTATGTTTTTAAATAACATTCAGCTTATTAGTTTTCAGCTTAGTATTTCCAAAAATTAGATTTCGCTTCATATGGTTTACAATAAGTAATATTATGAGCTACTAAAATATAATTACTAACTTTGCCCTTTTCAATTTATACAAGTTCAAATATATATATATATATATCACCTGTAACATAAATATATGCCAAAAGAAATATTACTATTCTTGCTTAAATAAACATGTCTCATATTACATACACAATTGAAAAATTTGTATTTAAATCTCCGCGGGTGAATCAATTGTGCTTGAATGAAAGCTGTTACTTTTCACCAATTATCAGTCAAAAAGCCTTATTAGATTATCGTAAAAAGAGAAAACGAAGTAATCATATGAAATATAATTGAATATTAATTGATTTGAAGTCGATTAAATTAAAATAAGATACAGTAAATATATTTATAATAAAAATATTCAACACACAATAAACAATCGATAATATTACCTTTTTCAAAAAATTAATAAGCTTAAGAAGAGAAAAAAAATTACAAAGTTTTAAGATAATAGTGACTTGCCGCAAACAAACTTAACAGCAATGAAATATTAGTATCACAAAAAATTCGCCACCGTTTTCAGTTCAACATAACATCAAAACAAATGTTGTTCAAAATGAAACAGGACACAGTTATAGTTAATAACTCTGAGCTTCAATCTCTGTTTTATTGAATTCATTCATTTCAAAATATTGTCTCTAACAAAAAGACAAAATTTGGACATCTTACAAAGTTATCGTAGGAAATTATAAATTAAATGTATTTTGAAAAATAATATTTTATTCTATAAATTACTTTTTTAATTTCTGTGTTAGTGAAAATAATAATTATTTTTATTTGAATGTTTTTCTATGGAAGAAGAAAACTTACGGACACCCAGTGGTAATTGTTTTCCGATGCATTAGGAAACGTCACTTCTTTTACTTACATGCTGGAAAATCAACACTTGTGTAATAAATCGAATGAGGAACGAGCACGTATGTTTAATTATATTACTGAACTTATTAAATTATTTCATTTCATAATTTTTTGACGAGATGCAATGCTTTATCTTTCAGCATTTTAATTTATAGGAATGCATATTATTTAATATTGGTGTGTCAATGCTTCACTATTATTATTATGACAATATTTTTTTAGCAAACATATTTTATAGGTTTTGTGCAAAAAAAAAAAAAAAAACCAAAATTTTTTATTTTTACACGTTTAGGAATATTACGGCCAGTTCTGTTAATTTGTGCACTACAAGAATTGTAAATGCTCAAATATGTTATAATCCATAATTTAATCTTTCATAACTAATGAATTTGTGGCATTGCATTTTTATTTTACTCTTTAATTTCGCCTGTAACAAGTCGCAAAATATATTCAGACGTCTGTTTATGAGTATTTTGCATTTTAAGTCTCATTCAGAAAGAACGATTTAATATATGTGTTATTATTTAATATAATTAAATACGCATTTATGTTTAGTTTTCAATTCCTGTGTACTTATCTTCGAGGGACCGACACATATAACTTTCTATTTATAAGTTTCCAGAAATGTTTTTATCAATAGCTCTATTTTTATATTGATGTCAAGGGTCAAAGTTCTCAAGATTATATTATTTTCTCCCATGGATAATTTAAAATTTCTAAGAACATCAAGCATTATCTGTAATTTTTTAAAATTTAATATTTTTATAACTGTTTTTGTAAATTTCAATGTTGAAAGTAAATTTTTTTGCTTTAAAAGCCTATTAGTCAAATTATTTGAATGATTCCTTTAGTTTCAAAACTGTCAAATTTATGCTAATAAGATTGAAATTAAATATTTATCCTTCTAATAAATTTCATCCAGTAATTCTTTCCTCTTAAATGAAATCTTTTGAAACTGAAATATAATAATTATAAATAAATTTTTAAAAATATGTAGTTTTAAGGTATTATGTAAAAGTCATTTAGATTAATGGGATGATTACCACTTGATAAATTTGATTATAAGAGCAGTAAAATAGTGATATCCTGACTGGCTACATCTTCAGAAGTGCGCCTCCACTTATGCCTGATTGTGTTCGAAATTGTAAAATGACAATCCTTTGATTATAAGTTTTTGACATTTTATTCTGTAAATTTGCTGCTAATCTACATTTCATTATAAAATTGCATCATTTATCAACAATTTAGATTAAAATTAATTTTGATATTTACTAGGAAAGTCTAGATGCTGTGAAAAGAATCTAGATAAAGATAAGATGGTCTTTGGTATCGATTTTAGTGGGCATAGTAAATATGAAATATTAGTGAATTTTTTCGTGTTGACTGTCAAAGATAATTGGGGATTAATAAATAAATAAATATTTATTGTAAACATTTATTTTATTTCATTTACTGTTTACATTTTTTGTAAAACATCTTAATTTAAATTATATCGTATAATATGTATCAATGAATTGACCTTTTTAAATATTTAGTCCTTGTCTTGTTTTATGACATTTTAGTTTAAGCTTATAACATACTTTTGGCAGCTTTTTGCCATCTTTCTTTACTGTTTATATTTCTATTTCAGCTTTAACATTAAAATGTTCCTGGTTGATTGGATGACAGGTGTCCTCAATTTTTTGGGTATGTTTTGGGGCATCATTTGCTTTTTTTAATTTAAATTTTTGTCTTTGTTTTGCGTATTAACTAGCTGGTATCTGGTATATTGCTGCTGCTGCAGAAGAAATAATTTTGGAAATATCATTTGGTATTTGAAATAGTGATCTTGTTTTATTAATAATGATACTAATTTTCTTATTGACAGTGAATACATTCATTGAAACTGAAGTATATATAAAGATTAGTATTTATTCTATTTTTATTATTCCATTCTACAAACATCTTTATTTCTATATATTAGATTTGTACATTCTTTTAGAATTGTAAAGCTTGATGTTCTTTCAGAATGGTAATCAAAGAAACTATTTATTGTATCTGGTGATTCGTTTAATATTCGTTCAGTATTCTTAAGTTTAATATTAGAAAGTGTGATTAAAATATTTTTTTAATTGTTTCAACATAGAAAATATTTAATAATATTTTGCCTAAAATATTTAATATAGTTGAAAAGATAATTTTTTGAAAACTAAGATGGTGCAAAATTATTTGTATTATAATATTTTTGGCAGTTACTGTAAAAAACACTAAATTTTTATTAAATTTTTAGTTAAAATTTCAAACCTATAAAATTGGTTCCCTTAAAAGTTTCTCTTGCACTTTCTAATAAAACTATCTCAGAGAAGGACTTGTATTAGATCTGCATACCAATAGCTATGAAATATCAATCTAGCTTGAATTTAGCATCTTTACTAAATCTATTGTCTCCTTGGCTAGTTATTTGGTGGTTAATCCTTGGTTAATAGATGCAGTAAATAGATCTGAAAATATTTTTTATTTTTTAGATGGTTGTATTATGCTTATAACCTTCGCTTAAGTGCAAGCAATAAATTGTCAAAGTTTTATTGGAATTGTATCAGCAGTATGGCAACACATAAGCGACATACAAACATTCATTTTTAATTATATAGATAAATAAACATTCCTTTTTAATTATATAGATAAATAAACATTCCTTTGCTAAAAAAAAATTGTCTAAAAGCTTTTAAATGGTAGGACTAATTGGAAATATTTTAAGAAAAATCTCCAAGTTGTCAATGCAATACTTTTTTTAATACAATTTATATCATTAATGATTTATTACTGTAGATGTTAAAATACAAAATAAGTTTTTTTTTTTTTTTTTCCAAATATAAGAATTATTGAAGGATTATCTCCTATTCATAAAAATTGGAAGGTTGATGTATTTTGTAAAAATAACAATTTTTTCTCATTTAAGGGCAAGTGTAGTCAATCTTAACTAAATAATGAAAAGGTATTCAGTTAAAATTACTTTTACACCCTGTTCATGAAACATGTGTACTTGAAAATTGAAATTTGTAATGGGATTTCATGTATACGATTAATACTGAAATAGGTGTACATTAGCTGTTTGTATTAGTATTTAATATATTTTCCTGTTTTTTTTAAACAAATGGTTCAATTGTTTTTCAGTTCAAAACTGAAAATAATAATCATAAATAGATTCTATTCTGCAAAATCGTGGAGCAGCCGATCTGTTTGCAGTTAATTTCATATTCTTATGAAATTCATAGCTTCTTATGATATTATTTTTATTTGACTCCTAGTGAAATTACTATTTTTAATAGAAATTCACTTAACAAATATTTTTTTAAGTAAAAAAAAGAAAGGGATAAAATACTTTTTAGAAAGTATTTTGAATCAGTTATTTAAAAATAAATAACTGTTTACCCTGGACATCTTTTTTTTAAAAACTTGAATGAGGTTAAAGTTTATATCTTTTTTTCATCCATTGATCTTTCACAAAAAGTTTTTGAAATTAAATTTTCAAAATATAAGAATCAAAACTGCTTTATGTAGCTGTTTCATAAATTTCTAAAGGAATAAAAGTTAAAAAAAACTTCTCTATTCATAATAAAAATTTAAATGTCACAATAGCAGTACAACTATTATGGGTTTTTTTAGCTGTTGCTGAATTCCAAGTGATAAAATTTTCACACTTAAAATCTGATTATACATTTAAACACAATGTTGGTATTGACTTCTTATAGATTTAATGATGTATATTGTATAAATAGATGATTTGTTTAATTTTATTGAGAATAAATTAAAATATTTAGTTCAATAATAAAGTATCACAGCATTTATCTAGCTTGTTTTTTGAAGTAAGAGTTTGAATCAAAATAATATCAAAACAAATGTTGTTTTATACTTGTATTCAAAGGGTATTATTTTATTATAACATATTGGTGGTTATAAACAACAAATTAAGCATGTCTATCTTTTTCAGTTTGTGGTTCTTCTGTCATCAAATTAAGGTCTGTGTCATTTTTAAGCTGAATTTATTAAATCTGTTAAGATGTTTTACTTCAGGATATATTTAATTTTTCTAAATATATTATTAGAAATACAATTTATTATTTCATTGCCATATCTATTTTTGCTTCAGATGAAATTATTTTTTAATGTTTAGTAATAAAAAAATTTTCTCAAACTCGTTAAAATTGATTAGATTTCAACATATGTGTCCAAAATGTGCTATACAAGGCAAGTCAAACTGAATGTTTCATAAAATGTAGAAAATTATTCTTTAAAAATGTACATGAATGCAACGGTAATATTAGCAAATTTTGACTATATGATAAAAGCAAAGTTTTGTGTGCCTTTTGCTGCTCCAAGGATGCCATATTGCCAGTAAAGATGGCAAGCAAAATAAACACTTTTGTAAAATAGTTATGGTTGCTACTTTATGCTTTAAAATTATCTTAATGATAAGTATTGTAATTTTTATTTTAATCTGAGATTTATTTAATTTGTATCCAAGATTTTTTTATTAAAGTTTTTTTTTTTTTTTTTAACTTTTGGGATTGCTATCACTGCTTATTTTAATAATTTTGAAGAAGTTTTCAAGCTACTTGCTTCAGTCTGCTGTGTAAAGACCAAAATTCAGTACATTCGATGCCTCTCAGCATCTGAAGAAAGCATAAGGCAGAATTTTTTAACTTAAAAACAAAAACCCTTCAACTTTGCTTGTGGTAGGAACAGGAACCTAGAAGCTTCTCTAGCACATTGAACATAAGGACCGTATGGATAAGAGGAACAGTAAATACAAGCAAATATTCTTTCCGAACTTCATCAACTCTTAAAAATATATATATATATATATATTCTATTCATTCTTCATCCATTCTGCAGATTCAAAATGCATTTACCAATATCCATTTTTACACAATTGCCTACATGACTAGTTATCAAGGAAACACATGTTAGACCACCAAAAGAACTCTGAGAAATGTAGAGAATTCCATTGCAGTTGACTTGTAAAGTAAGAATGCAGATAATTTCGTAAAGTATGAATTCAGACGATTTTTTAAAAAGCATACTTAAGATTGAAAGTAAATATTTTTTATTTGAATTCATATTAAAAATAGAATTGTATCTTATTAGTTGTAAGATAAACCTTTACTTATAATAAAGAACAAAATTAAATATAATAAAATTCATATATATTACTAGGCATGTTGTAAGACAACACAGTTAAAATTGACAGTTTAAAGTTGTCTTGTTTTAATATTTGATTAAATTAAAAAAAAAAACTCTTAAATGAAGTTTTTAAAAAATATTTGATTTGAAACTTGATTCTGTATGTGCACATATTTTTTTTAGTTGACTCAT
Source organism: Argiope trifasciata (assembly GCA_026543055.1). Taxonomy (NCBI): domain Eukaryota; kingdom Metazoa; phylum Arthropoda; class Arachnida; order Araneae; family Araneidae; genus Argiope; species Argiope trifasciata. The sequence continues at coordinate 1,574,202 of JAPMOQ010037314.1, read as the reverse complement.
AATTATTTGTTTTCATTAGTTAAATTGCTTTTTTTCCCCTTCAGGATTATGGAAAAAAAGTGGAAAACTTTTATTTCTGGGGCTGGATAATGCTGGAAAAACTACACTTCTTCACATGTTGAAGGATGATCGCATGGCCCAGCATGTACCAACATTACATCCCAGTAAGATTGAAGTTATAATTTTTTGAAGTTATAATAAGTGAAGTTTTAAAAATGTTTTGAAGCATTTTAAGAACTTAATTGCTATTATAGTTATCAAGATTCTAATTTCAATTTGTTATTTAAATATCTATCTTTTTATTATATTACAATTTTGATTAAATATCATTTATTGAGCTATTAATATTTCGCAAGTATAAGACAGTTTGTTTCTTTTCAGAAAAAGTAAAACTGTCATTCTTATTTCTTCCATTCATAATTTTTTTAAACTTCCTATTAACAAAAAAATTATCCCATACATAGCATTAGAATAAAACATTTAAATACATTTTAAGAATATGTAAATCTGGTCTTCCATTTTGAAATATGTGTTATCAAATTTCTGCTATTTACTTTTTTTTGCATTCATGTATCTAATCATAAGATATTCTTTATTTAAATATTTCTAATGGTGTAAACTGAAATTGTTCTGTCCTGGCAGTGATGAATATAATTTGTTCATTTCTAGTTTGTCAAAGTGAATTAAATAACAGAAATCTTAATATGTGTGAATGTACAGACACATAAAAAAATCTCTCGTAGAAAAGAATTCCTGTCTTGTAAAGTGCAGCATAAAATAAAAAAATTATATAAAATTAAATTGTTAAACTTTCTTTTACATTTGTTTGCCATTTTTCTTGTTCTTCAAGAATCATGGTTATAGCATTTGTTTTGGAAATTAACTCAAAAGAAAAATCAGTGGTTTAAAATATTAAGTGTTTTACTTTAAAGGAAATAATAGTTTATCCTATCAATGAGTAATTTGAGTGCATTGAAACAGACAAAACTTTTTGACTTTATTGAATTTTTGAGTTTCCTTCAAATAAGGATCACTGAGATTTAGTGCTGTTTTTAAATACCTTAAAAGAAAAAAATAATTTTTAGCTTTTGATTTAAAGTCTGGATAGCTAGCGGATTACTTGTGCTTATATGTGGAATATGAGTTGCTTAATTGGCTCTAAGGAGAAGTAATTCTAAAGTTCTCTAAACATGTGCATTTATTTTATTAGTGGAAAAAATTATTAAAAGAATTTCAATATGTTAGAAAAAGAATCGGATTTTTAAGGTAAAATTTTACTTTTAATATCATTTAACACTAATTGTTTCCTTTAAATTTAGAGCTGTGCTATATTGTTTGCTGTATATTTCAATTCCCTAGACTTTGAAATTTTACATTAATTTATTGACTTTAAGTTCAGTTTTATTAGAAATATGCATTTTAAGTTTTTTTTTTTTCCCCCAGCATCTGAAGAACTATCTATAGGCAACATGAGGTTCACAACTTTTGATTTAGGTGGACATCATCAAGGTAAAAACTAACAGGCTCTACTAAAAGCTGATGTTATAAAAGTTAAAAAATAGTGAACTACATTATTTTTAAAGCATTTAATGTTTACTGGTTATTATAGTTGTATAATATATTTAAGTCTCTCTGAAAACTTTGTGAATCATATTCAGCTCGATTTTTCCATGTAGTTATTTTAAAAAAATTATGAGTATTTATGATTCAGCTTATCCTACTTTTTAATGGATATTCCCCATTTTCATTTCTATTTTTAAGAAATCTAAAACACTAATTTTAAATTTATATTTAAAAAATCACTGAATCATTTTTTTTTTGTTGTATTGTTTGAAGTTTATTACTTTTCTAAAGTATTTTCAACAGTAATTTTAAATAAAACACTTAGTTAATCAGCTGATTTGTAAGAACGATGAAAGCTGTCGAAAGATTTTTTTCTGCTTTTGTTATTTTTCTTATAGTTCATTTTTCACAAGTATTAAAAAAGACTCATATTTTCACATGCACATATTTTGCATGACTTAAGACTAAAAACTTAATATAAATTTAAAAAAATCCTTAAAAAATTGGGAATAAAGTCTTTTTACATTGTTATAAGCAAAAGAGTAAAATTTTTATTATTGATTACAAATATTTCAACTGAAATTTCTAGAATTTTAATATTCTATTTTGTATTATTTATATGAAATTTTGATAAGTAAAATATAAATATTAATTGGTGACATATTGCTCATTAAAAAAGGAATCTATCTTTATTTTCACAGATTGTTTTTATATAAAATTTAACCCAAGATTTTTTTTGTTAAATTATTTAATCTATACTTTTACAGTTTATAAAAATTTTGAATACTTATCATTTTGTGCAGAATGAATTTTGAATTTGTCAATATCTAATATTTATATACTATAAAATTGAAGTCCTGTGTTTTTCCTTTTTAAATTTAGTCAGTATCTTATTCCTTACCAGTTTAATTTGACTATTATTAGTTTTAAATGATTATTTTGTGCGAGATAATATTGATTTGTTTTCAGATTCATCAATTATTTGATTATAATGCTAACTTTGTGTGCCCTTTCCTTATCTGCCTTTAATTTACTTTTATAAATAAAATTCTAATTTTGCTTTTAGGATACATTAATTTTATTGTGAATCAAAGAATTAAGAATCTTTATCATGATTAAACTTCTGAAGACTTTGTGAAATTTTAATATATGTATTTGATATTAAAAATGAAAACCAATTTTAAATAAAAAAAATACTTTATATAGAAATTATGCATTAAATGCAAGTTATAAAGAGATTTTTATCAAGTATATTTTGCTAACATTGAACATAGTTTTTAAACATTAAAATACTCTTTAGTTTTGTACTGTTGAATGTTTTTTTTCCCTTCTGAGAATTTATATGTTAGCAATACTAGATGTTGAAAAAGTCTGTTGTAAACAAGTTATTTCTCCATTGACATAAAAAAACAGATAACATAATTTAAAAAAAAAATTACCACTTAGTATACTTTAGCTTTTTTTTTTTTTGTGTGTGTGTGTGCATTTTTACTGAAATGTTTGTTTATTGTAGCTCGAAGAGTCTGGAAAGATTATTTTCCTGCTGTGGATGCTATTGTTTTTCTAATTGATGCTTGTGACAGAGAACGTTTTTCAGAATCAAATGTGGAATTAAATGTAAGTAAAAATATATTTTTGTATTTTTAATTTGCTTAGTTTATTTGTAATTTATATGTTAGCATTTATAAATTCATATAAAACTCTATTTATGCATTTGTCTGTCTTGTGCCAGTTCTATTTGAGAGTATTAAGTTATTTGTTCAGAAATTTTATAATTAAAAAAAGTTTAACATTTAAAAAATTGTAGTTCACAGTTTATTTTTTAAAATCTAATATTATCTAATATTAATATCTAATTAAAATATTATCTAATCTAATATTATCTAATATATCTTTATTTAGAGTTTATTAACTGATGAACAACTTGCTAACTGCCCAGTTGTTATATTGGGTAACAAAATAGATAAACCAGGAGCGGCAAGTGAAGATGAGTTGAGAGCTTATTTCAATTTGTATGGACAAACTACTGGAAAGGTATTCTTATTTTTTTCCTCTTCATTTTTTTAAATTATAAAATCATAATAATTTCTTAAAATTCACATAATTATTTCTTAAAAATGTAATATTTTTCATGTTTATTCATTCAATTTTTCTTTTGCTTGCTTAAATTTCTCCATATGATTGCAACAAAATATGTATCAAGCCATTGAAATCATTAATTTTAGGAGCATTTTCTATTTAAAAGAATCATCAGAAATACTCTTTCAAAAAAAATGTGAATATCAAGGCAAAGATGTATTTTTCATTAATTTTTTTATCAATAATTTTTTTCTTATATGTAATTTCTATCCTCTGCATAATGTAATCTCCCTTTTTATGATTTTTTTTTTTTTTCATTTCATACAGAATAGTGAAATAAATTTAGAAACTTATAAACATTCATCTTCAAATTTTTTATTAATATCTAATTTTTTCCCTTTTTTATTTGTATTCTGATGAAAGGATATGGATATTTATGATCTAGGTATTCTATAATCTATATCTAATCTATTCTATGATGTATAATTCTTTTTTTTTTTAATTTGCTGACAATTTTAGAAGTATATGAAGTTCATTTAGATGGATTATATAATTTTTTTCCTTGTATTTGATTAATGCTTTCCTGTTTTTCTTGGTTTGGATATATTTTCTTGTCAATTTTGCTTCTTCAGCTCTAAATCTTAGATTTGTAATTTTTTTTTAAGATTTGTTATTTTATTTTTCTTAATTCATGTTTTATAATTTTACTCTCTTGAGTGAGAATTTTTTGAACATATCTATGAAAGCAAATGCACATTTTGAACATTTTAAGAAAACTTTCTTTCTCAAATTGAGAGATTTTGAATATTACCCGATATTTGACTTTTGTATATATATTTTTTTATATTGGTATGTTGTAATACTCTTCTCCAGAAATGAAGTAATGCATTTTCTCTGAATCCTATATCAGTGTTATGTAATTTGACTTAAGATTTAAAAATTATGAGCATATTTTTAAACTAATTACATTTTATGTGTATCTACATTGTATGTAAATATTTATCTATACTCATATTTATTCAATTAAATTGCTATTTCATTAACCTTACAATGCATCGTGTAGTTATTTAGCTGCATGTTTTTATTTTTATTTATAAGCTTCAGATAATTGTTCCAAAGAACAATAATGAGTGTTTGGAAATTCTTTTTTAAATGCATTTTGATAAGCTTTTGTAGAAAAAATATAGTAATATTTAGTAATAAAAGTACTAGAATTAGATTTAAACTAGAAATGGGGGAAAATAGCAAGATGGCTGCTATGTGTATAGTTCTACTATTAAAAATATTATCAAAATATGTATTTTTTCTATTGTAAAAAATATATTGGTCAAAAAGACTTATTTTTATTGCAATGATGTGATTTGTTAATTAGTAAATCCTTTAAAAAATAATTTAATCGCTTGATTCATAATGTAACCCGTTCAATGCATTTTAATTTTAAAAAAAATTCTAAAAAATTTTTATATACTTTTTAAAAATTATATATGGTTATCTAAATTGCATATATATATATATATATATATATAATATAAGTCTTGCATTCTAGTGTTAATATAAGGCCCTCTAAAAAACCTCTAAGAAATTCTGTCTTGCCTTTCTCTATATTTGCAAAATGCATTAAGGAAGACAATTATATATCCTTTAGTTATGAACATTTTGTGTTAAAAAGACACTTTTACACTAAGCTTTGTCGATAATTTATAAAAGAGTTTTATTTTTAATGCTCTATTTTGTTTGCATCAGTAAAACTGTAATATATTACTTAATAACTGTCATATAAATTAAATTTATATAGAATAAGTTAGATTTTTATTATTTTAGATTATTAATTTATAAAATTTCAAAATGAAATTCTTTGTTCTTTTTTCTAGAGCAAAATTCCCAGAGCTGAGCTGCCAGGCCGTCCATTAGAGCTATTCATGTGCAGTGTACTTAAGAAACAAGGCTATGGTGAAGCATTTCGTTGGTTGGCAGAATATATTTAGAAATTACTTATTTTTGTACAAATATAAATCAACATTCTGCAAACGACATTTTGTGCATGCTTTACAGAAAGAATTTTTATTTTTTATTTCCCCTCCCCATTGAAGATAAAATTTTGTATGAATTCTCAAATGCTTTTTACAAGGCAAATATTGCATTTACCGAGAACTATCATTCCATCTACGTTTCTATCTAAAACAATTTTACATTGTTAATTTATGTCATATGTACTAGATGAAATATTCATATTTATTTCTATCAATATTTGAATAGTTTCCTAAAAAGAAGTTTTATTGTATAAATTTTTTATTTATTTATGTAGTTGGGATCTGTCTTGCTTTCACAATTGTTTTGTTATCCTCGCAAATAAAGTATTCTGAAATTGACTTTTTCAATTATATCTGTTTTTGCTAATTTAAAATATTAAAAACATTTTAAGATATAATTTTTATTCTGACTCATTAAAAGAATTTATATTGAAAATCTTTTTTTTCTTTACTATTTTCTAAAAAATTGCTCTCCAATTTACCTGTTAAATTAAATTTCATTGTTTGATGGTAAAACATTTTAAGTGAATTAATATTTAAATGAACAAAAAAATTGAGAGTCAATAAATGCAAAGTAAAATTTAGATGCTGCAATTTGTTGAATTTTCTTTAGTTTTTATAATTTAAAATTTTGAAGAATTTGATACCAGTTTTAAACAGCTGATTTTTATAAGTTACTATGATTTAATATTTTTAAGTTCCTACTTATTGAAATCTTACTATTGTTACAAAACAGAAAATTAGTTTAATGTAGATTTGAATTCTTGAATGATATGTGCTTACACTATCAGTTTTTTCATAAAATATCCCTTTGACTTTGAAAAGATAATTTTTTTAGAAATAAGTTGCTAATTTTTCAAAAATATTAAATATGTATTTTTTCAAAGAGATATCATTTTTGCTTATTGATTTTTATTTAAAATAATAGATAATGCATAATATTTCTTACTTTTTAAAATTATTAAATTGAGATTCTTCCCTTCATAGAATTTTGTATCAATCAGTGTGTAACTTTACTAATCAAATTTATAATCTTTCAGAATTTTTCTTGGAAAATAAAAATGTTTTTTAAAAGTTTGCTTTTATTTGTGATTTAGTATGATTCTTTGTAAAAAAGATCTTGATATTAAAATGAAAAATAAAAATGCATTCATATAAGTTTTAAGCAAATGAGATTTTAATTGAATTCATAATATACACTGATGGGAAAAAAAATCCCAACACTAGAAAGGCGCTGTGCTAGATAAACGAAATTTGTTAGGCGTGTTTATACATCTGAAAGATGATGTTGATCCAAATTTCGAGCTACACGCGTAGATGTAGCGCTAGTAGCGACACTATGAACATGAAAATGAGGTTTGCTTTAAAAAAGTGCTGTAAGGTTCGTGATCGTTATTTACAGTTGAGATTTGACGTAGTGGGTTAATGTTAGTCAAGGATGCCTCTGATAAGACGAAAAAGTCATTATCAACAGCTCACTGAGTTTTAACGAGGTCGTATTGTAGGGCTACGAGAAGGTGGGTTTTCTTTCCGCGATATTGCTGAAAGACTTGGCAGGAATGTATCCACTGTGCATGAGTATTTCGGCAGTGGTTAAGGGAAGGTACTGCCTCAAGAAGACCAGGTTTCGGGTGACCACGTGGTACTACTGAGAGGGAAAACCGTCATATTCGGCGTATGTCTGTGGCTAATTGTACTGCGTCTGCAGCTGAAATTCGAGCTGCAGTTGGCACCACAGTGACACAACGAACTGTTACAAATTGGTTACTTGAAGGACAGCTCCGAGCCAGACGCCCTGTACAGTGCATTCCACTGCATTGACCGCCCAAGTGCAACAGGCATGGAACTCCATCCCACAAACTAATATCCGACACCTGTACGACACAATGCATGCATGCTTGCATTCAAAATTCTGGCGGTTACACCGGTTACTAATGTACCAACATTTCACATTTGAAATGGCTCTACCTGTGATCTTGAAACTTTAATCAATGTTACCTAGACAAATGTATTCCTAAAATTTCATTACTGTACAATAATTTTTTCTTGTTGTTGGGATTTTTTTTTCCCATCAGTGTATTTTGATTTTCATGAATTTTTCAGATTTTATTTTGATATTCACTATGGCTTGGTTCCTTTATTTCTTTCAGTACCTAACAAGTTTTTTTTTCCTTCATTTTTTTTTTTTTGATAAGTACACAAATAAAAATATTTCACACTTAAAAAAAAAATTGATCCATAAAGTCTCTATTATTATGGTATATTTTCTTTTATGTTCAGATGACTTATCTTGTATAAAAACAAAATTAAATCAGTAGATTAATTGATGATTAAATTCCAAAAAATATTTTATTAAGAATTCTCTGCTTAATAAAATATTTTGTCAATAAAATTGAAATTTTTTGAATTCTAGATCTTTAATCCAAGAGTAAGAATTTGACTTTAACAATTTCATTTTTACTTATGTGAAAAAAATTAAATGAAAGCTTGTAAATATTTTTGATAAATCCTTTCATCCATAGATTTTTTGAGCTCCTATATGGAAATAATTTTGATAATAGGAAAGTGGCAAAATTACTTATTTATGGATTCTATTTCCACTTTCTTAATGGATGTTCTACCAAGATCCTGGTTGGATGTAAATATAGGATTATTGGATATGATTAACTAATAACTTGATTGGATATAATGCCTAATATGCTTACATAATTAACTAACTAATCCAACTAAATATTTGTTGGTAAGTGTTTTGATTTTGTATGCAATTAAAAATATCTTTCATTAAATATTTGCCTCTTTTAATTAATGTTTTTTGGCTCAACCAAGATGATTTATTCAGAAGCGTTGTATTTTAGAAACGAGATGAGATATTTATTATGATGTGGAAATAAAATGTATCTTTGAAATTTTGTGCTATCTGTTTTAAAAACACTAAAAGAGAGCATTTCCTCTCATTTTATGCTAACCAGCTGGTGACCGAGCTCCGCTCGGAGAAAACAGGTATCGAAGCTAACTCGAAGATTTAAATTTTCAATTGTGATTTATCAAAACAATACATGCCATAAGAAAATTTGTGAAACCATTGGTGAAAAGATAACCGGTTAAACCTCGGCTTTTCATCGTCCGCCAGCGATGTCATGTCTTGATGTTCCATTGGAAATCCCCATCTGCACTGGTCTCTTCCATGTTTGGTGACCATGCACGGAGCGCTTGGGTTCATATCACCACACGGGTTATGGATCATCCATTTCGAGATCAGTTCCGGATCATCTTCTGGAAACTTTATTAGTTCGCCATATTGGCTATAGAGGGCAGCACGTTACCACTTGAAACCTATTAGCCATTATGGCGAACTAATAAAGTTTCGAAATATCCTATCTGTAACTCCGAACTGCTCGACCGTAGCGCTTCAAAACCGGCGCCAATCGATTCCTCGTGGCCAAAATGCCCAGACCCCCAAGTTTACCTTAGTTTATTAATTCTGGGGCTATTTTCGACTTGGCAACCATTCCTCGTATTATAGTATAAGATATCAAGAATGATGATTTGCATATTTCACTCTAGATTTATGTCCTTTATATAATTTCTCTTTATAAAAAAGTAAAGAGTTTTCAATAGCTGCTAAAAGGTATGTTATTGATTAACATAAAACTTGTTGAAATTAGTTTATTAAATTTCTTTCTGCTGATTTTTTCCCTAATAGATTTTTAAAAAAAACTGATACAAGATTACTATCCACTAAATTGTGGTAACCAAAATATTACATAAATGATTTGCATACATGTTACTGGGGGTATTCTATAACTAAGTTATATTAGACTCTCCGTCCCGCCCGAAGGCACTAGGAAATAAGTACTGAATCATCGTACCGCCGCTAGAGCTACAATGGCGGGAACTGTGGTTGAGTCCTAAGGGCCATCACCGGCCATTATACAACCCTTCCCGTAGGAAGTACGTCCCCATCATAGATGGAAGAAGCCAGGTTGCCCAGCTTTATTGTATCCATCGGGTTCTCAAGATCCAACCACTATGCCAGAATATCCTATCCCCAATTACACATATCCTAGCTAAGTGCCCAAACTTTAATTCTCATCACATAACATATTTTAACTCAGCTTTACTTAACTTACGAGAATTAGCGAAAGAATCTCCCCATCAGTATATTTTTAAATATTTAAAGGCTACTAGATTTTATTTTATATAGCTATTCTTCAACAATGGATTGGTTTTACCTGACTGATCTCTCGGTTTGATTGCCGACGTTTAACCGACTTGATTTTTAATATACTTTAAATATCTTAAAGTATACCTGGTGCCATTTCACACCATATGATTGGCGCAGTTTAGCCTATTTTTAGCTTTAGTGCCATTAAAATTAAATTAACCAACCAACCCCAATTACAATGTGCGCTACAAGGGGGTTTGAATATAAAAGTAAACAATTCTCACTTGTGGGATTTAAAAAAAAAAAAAATCTGACCACGCGAAACGTTTTCATTCTCGTCAGATCCCAGCTCTTGGTGTACAATATTTTGTGTGTAGGTCAATAACTCTTATTAGAAAATATGCGAGAAAGTTATGGATAAGACCGTCCTAGCTGAATTAGACATAATATTCAATCACATTATTATTATTATTTGACTCTTGAGTTGTTGCTTGGTATACATAACATTAATTGAGCAATTAAAATTTTATGATTGCAAATTCTGTTTATTATTCAGTTTTTGTTTGCATTTTCCCCTTCTCTTTTCAAAATGGCATGACGAAAGCTGAAATTCTTTTTTAAAAGGTTTTTTAGAATATTCTGCGGGAATTATTCTATCTAATCTTTCTGTCACAAAATGTGGTATTCCAGCGAACAATTTGTATGGCATTGGCTTATAATAATTATGAAATATTAAACTTTGCCACGAGTTTGACATTTTTACTGAATTTATCTTGTGCTTCTTTTCAAATCAATTCCTGGCATGCAGTTAAAAGTATCCAAAAATCCAATTTCGTTTCCAAAAACGTTACTCCCAACCGACTAAAAAAATATTGATATAAAATAACACTTTTATTCCCAAAACCACATACAAAATGTGATTTTGGGAATAAAAGTGTTTACAACCCATATTTGTTTATGAATTTTTGAACTATCCTATTTACATGCTTTTGAAAGTACAGACAGGCAAACAATAAATCCCTTATGGTATTTGAATCAAATTTTGATAGGGGTCTACACTATAAATATTAAATCTATGCACCGAAATTTATCCATCTAGTGGTCTTCATTTTGTAGTTATCATGCTTCCGTATATTTGAACAGTTTGACAGACAGACTTCCTTAGAATGGATTGTCGGCCATTTCTTTTATATATTTGCACATTTGGTATAAAAGTCGAATAAAAAATATCATTCGCCTAGCTCGATGAGATTTTGAATCATCTCTATAGTAGACAGACACAGTTTTTCAAAAATGTGTTTTTCCAACTTGGAAAGGTTTGAAAACGGAGTTCTCGGCAAAATCACAAGTTCGAATTTTTTGACTGTTACAATAATTCTAACAGGAATTTCTAATAAGGAAAATTGCAGTTATGAAATATCTTACACTATAATACGAGGAATGGTTGCCAAGTCGAAAATCGCACCAGAATTAATAAACTCCGGAAAACTTGGGGGTCTGGGGTTTTTGACCACGAGGAATCGATTGGCGCCGGTTTTGAAGCGCTACGGTCGAGCAGTTCGGAGTTACAGATAGGATATTTTCAAACTTTATTAGTTCGCCATAATGGCTATAGATGGCAGCACTTAAATTTTCTTTGTCTATTGCCTAATAGGTTTCAAGCGGTAACTTGCTGCCATCTATAGCCAATATGGCGAACTAATAAAGTTTGATGACCACACGATTATTTTTAAATCACAAAATTAAGGTAAAACAAATATAAAAGAAAAAAATAAGGATAACTTTGATATTTTTACTAAATTTTCTTTTGAAAAAGTACGATTCTAATTCCACTGCTTTTTATTAAGGGAAATTTGTTAATGAAATTTTGAATTTAGCCCTCGTTCGTTAACTAAAAAGATTCGTTCTTTTTTATTCGTTCAAAATTCCAATTTCCAAATATTCGAATTTCCACAAAGTTATCTTTTCACCAATGGTTTCCCAAATTTTCTTATGGCATGTATTGTTTTGATAAATCACAATTGAAAATTTAAATCTTCGAGTTAGCTTCGATACCTGTTTTCTTCGAGCGGAGCTCGGTCACCCGCTGGTATGTCAAATATGAGATTTCGGATACATATTTTTCACAGTTAAAAATTCCGTGAAAGGTAAAAATGTTTTATTTCTTGTGTAATTGTTTTGAAACTAGACAGAGTAATTTTTATGCATGAAAGGTTAAAGTTGTTTGCTGAGTTAAAATGTTGGCACGACACACAAATAAAAAGACACTAAAAAAATGACAGAATTCTAAAAATCGAATAAGGATTTATTTTGCATAGATTTTAGTTGAAGCAAAGTATTGAAATTCATACTTTGATTATTTATAATTTACATATATTTTTAAAGAGAACACAGTACAAGGAAAAAGAGGGTTTTGTTATTTTACAAGGGTTTTATATATAATGAAGTAAAATGTGTGAGATTAATTAAATTCACGATTCTGAAGAAACATTCTCAATACTTTATATTAAAAGGCCTTTTCACGAATAATTTTATTTTAAAAAATTTTAAATTTATAAAAGTGACATGAAGATATTGACAGTTTTATTTTATTAGAAATAAAGTTTTATTGCCATTTAATAACGATAGTATTATTTAACAAATTTGCATCTTAAAAATTCAACTTTATTTCCAGTGTATTCATAGAATATTAATTAGAATAAAATAATACAGTCAGTGCTGCATGCCAAAAGAGCCAAGGCAATATATTTTCTTTCATTAGAAAGTTTCATTTTTTAAGAAAAATTATTTTTAATGATTGTCATTTAATCAACCTTATCTCTAGTGATGAAAACTGATTTATGAAGATCGATTTAATTTCATACCCGTGAGATATAAATTTTTAATTTGAAAATGATTCTTCTGTTTTCCATTTAAATTGAATTTTCATTGCAGAAATGTCAAAATTTTCATATACGATAATTTTATGATGTATTTGATTCAGAGAAATTTACAAAATTCATTTAACATTCTGATTCTCAGGTCTGCTTTTCTTTCTAAGGTATTTTGAATGTTTCTTCAGATCTTTTATTATAACATAAACAAGCACAATAATCTGACAAATCATAGCATATTCTTCAAGACAATGTTGTATTGCTTTGGAATATTTTTTTTGCACTTTTGTGCTGGATATGTTTCATCTACCAACAAAGACATAATAGAATTGTGCAACTTTTTACACTTTAGTGTACTAAATAAACGTGAAAGGCAATGAATGATCCACTGCAGGTTTGTGCTTGATTACGATATTATCAACAGTGTAAAGCTGAATGCTTTCTTACATTTTTCCTTTTTTTAATGTTTTGTAGAAATATTTGCTTTCCTTATAAAGTGAAAGTGGAGGAATAAATGTAATAAAATAAATATTAAAATTGCCTACGAACCATTCGTAATTTTGTTTAATTAGAACTTTAAATTGAACGAATTTTTATCACTTTCTTTAATTACTGTATAAAAAGAGTTTTTTTTTTCGACAATAATCGATAGAACTAAATTTAGAATTCCAAAATTACAGAACAATTCTTAAAATCCAATACAAAAAGTAAAAATGAATGTTTAAAGGAGTAATATGTGATAATGAATCGATGAAAATAGAACAATTAAATGAAAATTTTTATTTATTCTTGTTTGATGAAATAAAGTATTCTAGTCATTCAAATTTTGAGACATTATCACTTGATTCTTGAATTTAATAAGTTTCATGTACACAATAAACAAATGACCTTTCTTTGTTATCAATTTACTGTAATACTAAAATTAGCTTTTCTCACTATTTATGAATGATTAATATGTATACATCATTAAATAAGAAGAGATACAAAGTATTGTCTGGTTGAAATATGCAATAATATTTATGTGTTTTTTTAACTAAAGAAAGGCTCTTGAGAATATTGTTCGGAAATTTTGGAAAATAATTTTGCAAAACCTTCTTATATACATTTGCTCCTCCACTTTTCTAGATTAAAAATATGTAATTTCAAATTTTATTTTCATTCATTTTAATATTTTTTTTTATCTGTAATCAGTAAATATTTAGTTGAAAGTATAAATCTTTATATATTTTATTAGAAATATATGTTGCAGTCGTTCTCTTAACATGTATGATATCTTTAAGGAATATGAGCATAAATATCTTGTGTTTTTCACAACAAATATAAGTAGAATTATTTAAATGGAATATTAAAATACTTTTTACACACAATACACATAGAAAATAAAAATATATTTAACCTCTAATGCATTGTCAACTGACCTTTGAAAACTGCTTTTATAATAAATATTAATATTCTAGTACAAGAGCGATTAAAAATGAAAACCAGTTATGATTTTGTTTTCTTAAAAATCTAAAGGCAATATTTTATCTAAATTTTAAACTAATAACTTTTTTCCATTTTTGATTACTCTTGAAACATTGTATGCCTCATTAATAATTAGATATTCTTATTAATGATGCAGAATAGCAGCAATCAAAGATGAGTTTCGATTTCGTCCATAGTATGAAAGTTTTTAGCAATGGAATTTATTTTCGTTCCTCAAGTCTTTGTTTTATTATTTTAATAAAATATTATGCCAAGTAAAATTTTTGTTTGTTTTTAATTACCATTTATTGATTACCACAATTTAAAATTTATTTCCTTTTATAAGAATTTCTGTATTCATTTTTATAAGAATGAACTATTTTAAGCATATAAATTCGAAATCTGAGAATGAATGATTATTATAATTATCGTTTGATAAATTTTAATCAAAATTTAGATAATTATTTTGTCAAAAAGTCATAAGATTTCATTAGTATATTTAAATTATCAGTTTTTCAGGTTAAAAAAGATAAAAGTTTTTAAAATCTTACCATTTCGTTTATTATTTTTTTTACCAGATTTTCATTTTAAATTTCGATGTTGAATTTAAAATTCACAAATCGTTTCATTACAAATAAACATTCATACTATGTTAACATGGCTACAAACATTTAAATAATGCACTCCATTAACAATTCATGCAGTTGGTCCAAGATCTTTTCATGTTAGAACAAGACACACATGTTATAGCTTACATTATGAATTTATGATTTACACTCAATACGAGAAAATGCATGTAGTTTCACCACAAAAAGCAAACGTACTTCAATGATCACACAATGAATGGCTTAGTAAAACAAAGAGCTAAATATCCTGAGAAAGGGAATTCAATGCCTAAGAATTGAAATAAGCCGCAAAGTAGCTCTAATCTGATTAGATATTCAATAAATTACAGTAAGTTTTACAATTTGGGAACCAGAAGCAATACTACAAACGTCGGGGTTAATGCAAGAAATAAAAATCCATTTAAATGCAATTACATTTGTTTTACGCACTTTTAATGCAAATTTAGAAAGACGATTTTAGAATAATAATGATAATGAAGGTATAAACTGTAGCAAACGATTATTTAAAAATTAACTTATGCACATTTTTATAAACAGAATTTCTTAAATTAATTATTTATTATTTTACAATTTATTGATTCAAGCTGTCGGATATTGAGAAATCTGATAGAATTTGTTCTGTTAGAATTATTATTTAAATCGATATTTTTTCCTTCCAAAATTATTTTTTAAGATTTTCTTTCCAAGCGTTCCAAAATATTTCACTAGCTTTTTTAAATTATGAATTAACTAACAAAAAACAAAGAATGAATAGCATATCAATTATAAAATTTTTGAAATGAATGTTTTTACTAAAGAAGTACTTTTATATAAATACAGCTTCTGAACATTCTTTTTAAAGGTAATATTGCTTTTAATTAATGCTCGAATTAATTGAGAGAATTCAATACTCGGTGATTGAATTCTAAGCCCTTCATTGAGTGCATTATTTTTTTCCTAACATGTACTGTTAAGCACGCTCGAGGAAGAGAGTATAGAAATTTTAAAATCTGATTACATTTTAAGAATAACTACCCTACAGCAATGTAAGCGATAAATATGAAATATAACTACTTTGTAGAGATTAAAGTATAGCTTAATTTTGTGAATTTTTAACTTTTAAAATTATTTTATTATCTTTACATATTTACATTATGTGAAAATAAAATAAAAATTTTGAACGTTATTTAAGAATTTTAGAACAAGAATTTTTAGTTTGTTTGCTCATTATATTTTTATTTGCAAATAACGAATTTTTAAAAATCAAAATCGTTTGCACAAAATCATTATTGTTAAAGTAATCAGTTTATTCTACAAATATTAAAAGTATTCTTTTTTATATTATTAAGGAATTTCTTGGGTACTTTATATTTTAATGAGCGTATAAAGCCTTAATTCTTTTTTTCTTTTTGTGAATTTAATTTTGAAAGAAGCATTGGTAATTTATACACATTTGCATTTGGTACAATGTTATAAATATGCATGATATGTAAAAAATAGTGAATTATGTAGTAGCACCACTTCTTGCGAAAAATAATTCAACATTTACTTTTTTTTAGCAGTTTTCCTTCCTTCTTACAAAGGAATTTAAGAAAAAGTAAAACTACACGTTAAGAAATCGTTAGAGCAATGACATTTTTTCTTAACAGCTATAAAAATCGTACCAGTTAAATTTAAAACACATTTTCTATCTAATTTCTTTTTAATTATACTCTCATAATTTTTTCTGCTTTTTTAAACAATGAATACACTAAAGAGTTTTACTTTCTATTTCTGCACAGTTTTTATGAATTCGAAACAATTTCTTTAACATCATCGTTTCCCTAAACACATTTAGTTCTATATTTTTGCTATGAGCTTAAAGAAGCCTGACTGCAATACTTTTATTACAACTTTAGCTCTGATTTTTAAAAATTTCATGTATATATTTTTAATATTCTGCTTTTTCCCCCTTTACTTAATCTTAACGCTATTTGAAATAACATTTTGTATCTATATTTTTAGGGATTTCTTTTACAATGTGAATTGCTATTCATTCATTAAGAGTTCGAAACAAAATTAAGCGTTTCATTTGAGATATTGTATTAAACACCAAATTTCTTCGCAGAAAAAAAGTGTTGATCTACAATGAAAAGTGCTATTTTCTATTTGCGTCTCTGATAATTCTAATGAAAAATACCTAATTAATACTATGAAAAATGGATAGTTACTGTTATTAGTATATTTACATATTAAAAAAAAGCTTTGTATTAGCTAAGGCTAGTTGCCAAATCTAAGATCGGACGATATTGAATGAAATATTCATTAGAAATGTTGACAAATAGATCAATGCTTTTCTTTTTACGTTTAAAGCAACTAGAACACAAAAGTTGGCGTATCTTTATTATTGTTAGGAAACAGAATTAGAGATGAAAAAATAATCATTCCTTGGCTAGGATGAACTGTTGTGTAAGCGTATTCAATGCTGTCATATTGTTATGAAATAACAGCTGTGTATCGAAAAATGTTTCTTTTCTATTTCTTTCAACTCTGTAATTTTCGTCTAATTGTTTCTTATTCTAATTCGAGTAATAGTTGATTAAAATTTTGTGGTATATAAAAGACTTATTTTTCGTGTCTTTTAATCTCCTGTTTAGCTTGTAACATTTCGCTGAAATAAAATCGATTGGAATAATTTCATAATTAAAAAAAAAGAAAAATTGTTATTGAAGTTAAATATTTCATGAAATCCCACCAGCTCACCGATAACTAATAAAGTTAAGCTTTGCCTTTTTCGCTTGCAAAACTCCTAAGTTCGGAAAGGTGTCGATTACTTTTTTTATTTTATTCCTTTTTATTTGCTTGATTGTGGATAGAAGGCATTTTGAAAGTAACTCGAATAAAATGTAATACATTATGTATGAATATAAGTTAATTAATTAATATTTTATTCCTTATCAAGCATTTTTATCAAAACAATAACAATTTTGTATATTTTTAAAAGTTTTAAAAAAATAAATCAACACTTTCATGATTTTTTTAATTTTATGACTTAATTATTTGAGAAATTAATTTAAAATGCCAATACGTCTATATATATTATCTAAAAAGATTTACTAATAAAATGAGTAAAAATAGAGGTATTAAAACATAATTACAAAAGAAAAGGTTTTAAAATTAATACTTTTTTCTGGAAAGGAATTAATTTGTTGATTCTTCAAATGAATTCAGAAACTATTTAACAAATTAGTTAGATAAAATACAAAAATTTCATCAAATAACTTCATTTAAATTATTTCAATAGTGAAAATTTAATTAAATCGATACCATAATTAATACCATATGGAACTTCTTTTTCTTCTTACCTTACACATTAATATGATTAAGTTATAGGAAATAATTTTTAAAATAATGTTCTAAATATTATATATATAATTTTAAATTTATCTATATAGACCATGATAATTCAAATTGCTTAATTTTACAGTTTACTATTTTAACCGATAATTTAATTTTGTGTTTTTAATTGAAACAATTTAATCTTTTGATATTTAACCTTTTTTGGGATTTTCAAAGAGTAGAAACAGCAATTCATGGTTGTACTACCTTCATAGATATATAATTTATCAAAAATTATTTAGATAAATAAAAGACTAATTTTTGCATATTAATTTTCATGTTTCAAATAATTTTCAAATACAAATTTACTAAAAGTGCTAGTTTTTAAATTTCATAATAAAATATTTTAATCTGCAAATGACAAGTAAGCGCGTGAAAAGTGTGAAAACATTTCGAATTTATTTTGATTAAAATTAATTTGCTAATTTCGTTACTTAATTACTAGTTAATGTTAAAATTGAAGTAATTTCCAATTCTTTTATTGCTGAAGATATTTATAACAAAGAGATATCTTTTGATCTCTTTGAGTTATTCTCATGAAGAATTTAATTTGAAGATTGAATATCTGTTGAATTGAACACAAATAAAAATTATTAGAATGAAACGAAACTATATAAATACTTCGAATACGTTTTAAAACAATAAATTATCAATATTAATAGTAAATAAACAATAATAAATTAGTAAAAAAAATTTATAATATTTCTTAATATATTTGGAAATTTTTTTTGGAAATAAGATAGTTTTACAATTTTTGCATAAAAATTTTAAGGCTTTAACAAACAATCTTTATAAGGAATTTTTTTATCTCCTACTTTTGCTGAAAGCATTTCAGAATTTAAAAAAGATAATCATACCGTTTTATTAAATCAAGCTGAAGCATAAAAAATATGACGCATACGGGTACTCAGGAGGGTATCCTCCCTTCACAAATATTCAAGGACACTTCAGTAAAATCTTTAATAACGAAAAAGTTAAAGCATATAAAAATATATAGAAAAAAACTTATTTTTCTCACTAGTAGTTATAAGGCTAATACAATGGTAGTAGGATTAATTATTATTCTTAAAATACAGGCATTAAAATTGGATGAACAAAAATTTGATTTTATTGCTTTCGGAAATTATAAAGCGATAATTTATTTTTTTCTTGTGCATTACTAGTAAAAATTGATAAAATTATAGAAATATTTAATTTATTCAAACATAAAAAGTAAATACATTTTCCTCTTGATAATTTCAGGTTTACCTTTTGGTGAAAAAATCGAAAATAAATCGTTAACTTTTTCTGAAATCAAACAAACAATCAGCAAAATGAAACTATGTACAATGGACAACATTTTTACAATATCATCAGCGCATTTGCATAAAAGTTAAATAAAAGATTAATCTTTTCATAAAATATGGAAGTCCTTATCTAAGGATGAAGTTGTGCTTTAATTAGGAGCATCAACAGATAAAAAGCATACAGAAAACAGACGATATTTAAATATATATATAAACTAGTTTGAAGGATTTTCTTTTTTTGCGTTTTTTTTTTCTTTCGTTGTTTTTTTCTTATAATGCCGTAGGAGTGTTTCTGGCAATTTGTTATTTTAGAATGTTAGCATGATGCTAAGCATATATTTTTATAGGAAACGTCAGCGTCTAAATATTCGCAGGATTTAAAATCATTTTGACGTAGGAATCAATCAGTAAAATCTTTCAAACAGTGGAAAAATATTTATTAATTAACGATTCTAATGAAATTTATTATTTGAAGCCGAACGACATGACTTTGATTTATTTAAAACATTTTATTAGTTCATAATTATTAGTTAAATATTATGAAATATTGTTGGGATAAATTAAATTTTTTCGACTTAAGAATCATTTGCAAAATTTATTTTGAAAAATGAATATGATTAATATTTTTTTAAAAGAAACTTGTCAGAAGAAAATCAGCAACTTTTTTTAATGACCAGATTTTGTGTCATGTCAATCTGAAAGGCCATTTTACAACATTAAACAGTTTTGCAACTAAAAATTATTATATGGCATTTCCTGGACCAACATTTGTTTCAGTAGTAAATTGTCTCAAAGTATAAAATCAGTATTTTGAAAATCTTAAATTTAATCAACACCTTTCAATTGGAATTGGAGAGCATTCATATCTGTTTGATTGTCCATACACGCTAGAAAAAGAACAAGAAACTGAAAAAAATTCAGCTCAATTACTTCAGTTATTGTCACTCCACAGTAATTTTTTATACCTCTTAGAAATAAAAAGTACTGTAATTTTAAATCTATTTTTACTTGATGAAAATTTCATAAATATTTGTAGAAAGTATCTTACCGTTCAAGTGACTTGGAGAAAACTAGTTTTGATGATAATTTATTGAGATAAATTAAATCCCTTGTGAAATTAATTGTATTTTTAAGTCCCTAAAAAATTCAGTTTTAGTGGCATTTATTGAAATTCATTTACAATTTTGAAACATTCCAAATACATCATGTTTATATAAAAAGTCAAATATTATAATTTAATCAGCTTTTTACTCCATTTATTACATATTAATATTAATTTGAAAATCAATTTTACAACATTAGTTTAAATTTCAGTATTTTTATGTTGCTTTTATTTTATAGTTATATTACTTTATGTTTACTATTGAGTCTTTTATTTCATACCTTATTGTTGAATGTTAAAATTCTTAAATTTTGTTTTTATCTATATTAGTAAACAGTAAGAAAATTTTCAAACAAAAAGAAAATTGTAATAAATAAGCATTTAAAAATCATTATTGCATGAATTGAAAAACGCAGAACTTACTTAAATTTAAGAATAAATCGTGTATATAACCAGTAGTTTCAGGATAGAAAAATGCTTTTTGATATTTTGCTTGTATTTTTTATTTTTGCTAAGCTAAGTTGGCACAAAAATGCAATAACAGTAATTAAATATATCTATGAACATTGTGAAAATTACTGCTCTTAAATATTTTAAAATTATTGTAAACTAGTATTTGCTATCTTTCAAATGTTTTATCTAAGTTCAAGAAATCTATTTATATTAAACTGTAGAATATAATAAAATTTCTGCAACTATTTTACAGTTATCTTTTCTAAATATCATTACTAATAAAGAAATTAGCTTAGTTAAGATTGAAAATATTTTTATAATTATCTAATTTTAGAAATAATATTTCTTTTTTGAAATCGTTTTCTAAATGACTTTACATATATATATATATATATTCAAATTTTCATCAGAATTTTTTCCAATCTTGAAATACAATTATAATTTTTTTTCAATAGTTTTTAAAAAGCTTAAGCCATATCTCTTTTAAGTTTTATAACATAACTGTCAAAATTTCTTAAAAGTCACACACTATTTTTTAAAAAAAGAATGGCACGAATTATTTTTATAACAAAACTTGACACTTTTTAAAAACACTATTGCATAAGTACGAAATGTAATTATTATAATGATGTTATTAGTGCCTTTTAAAATTTTGCATTCATTTTTAATTTTACAAGCGTTTTTTCATAAACTTTAGTCCATAAACATAAGTCTTTTTAAAGCAGATTTAATTATACAATTATTAAATTCATATTTGATAAAAAGAATAGAGGAAGTCATTTCATCGTAAGTTTGTTCGCAACAAATATTATTTGTTCTAAAGAATACTGTTAAGCATTAAAAACTCGAAAAAACATTTTGAGAATTACTTTTTTACTTTACTTCAATAAATTTACTTTTAAATGCTCGGTTTTTTTTCCATTGAAAACACACATATCTTAAAATTAAACGAATTTTGAACTTTTATAATATATACAAATACCTATTCAACATTTTATTAACTTTTCAATTCTTAAAAAAAAATCCACACACATTTCTCTTTTTTTCAAAATAAAAAAAAAATGAATTCAGTATTATTTTATGTATGAAATACACACATTACTATAAAAATAGTTTCAACGAGCAAAGTAAGCACTTTAAGATTATACTTGATCCCAATATTGCTTTCGGTTAAAAAAATATTTTCTTGTAATTTGCGATTTTCACTTTTTAAGGAAATGCATTTTGTCTCCTTTAAGACAAAATTTCACAAATAAAAGCGATGATGATGATGCTTACGAAAATTATTGTGAAAATTTTTTTAAAAAATTTATATTTATTGCAAATAAAGTTGCTTAATTTTTTGAACATTTATAACTACAATGGCTGAAAGATTTATTTCATGCAATATTTATTAACATTTTTTTATTGTCTATTAAATTAATTTCAATTTTATTAATTATCAGTTATAATTAGTTATTACTTCACATAAAATGATTATTAAATTAAATCCTCTTAGTTACTAATTCCTCGCATGCGAAGTTTGATAAAAGCAATTAACATTAATTTTTTACTATATTTAAATATTTTGAACATTTTTATTCATTACACTTTGAACACTTTTGTTTAAGTTTCAAGTAATATATTAGAAAAAAAATAGTAGACAGTCTCAGATCTAATAAGTTATGAAATACTGATTATTTTAAAATTTAAGTAAATTTTACTAATAGTTAAAAAATGTGAATCAATTTTACTTTCAAAAATTCATTTTGCTATGAAGTGCCATAAAATAAATAGATCATAAACAGAAAATGAAAAATTCCGATAGTTCTATATATTGTTTGATATAACTTATTATGTGTCGAACATTTTCTGAAATTTCACAATAATTTGTTTCTAAATATTCATTTTAAATTTTTTCAAAAAAAAAGTTATGTAATAAATTTTTAATACATTACAAAGTTAATTTTCGAAGTTATTTTTGTCTTTTTTCAAAAACGAAGAAGAATGGAATAATAATTTATTGCTTTGTTCTACAAAATATTATTAGTTTTGATTCAACGAATTCAAATTATAATTATTTTGAGAAATGCGAAATGATATTTCGAAACAAAATTGGGAATTCAAACAACCATATATGGCATTGCACAAGATTTATTAAAAATCACAAAAACTCAGGGTTTATGCTCAATTAAATTATATAAAAAGGAATATCTTCTATTTTTTCAATGCTTTAACGCAATTTTACGTCAGAATGAAAAATATGTCAAATTAAGTATTCCTGCGACGATTTACATAAAGAAATTATTCTTAAATGAGACTGCACATATATTTTTCATTCAATTCCAGTTCATAAGCAGCAGACTTCTTTTGAAAAAGTTGCAAACAGAATTTGAAAAATATATAAGCATTCATTTCTTTTTGCTTTCTTTTCATACGAGAAATGACTCTTGATGATCTCGAACATTCACTGAAAGAGCTCAGAGCTCGGTAACGACTCCTCCTGACTTGCGGTGCCTTCTTTGCATAACAAAATTTTGATGCTGGTAAGAATGAAACAGCTCATTTTAAGCATCTTTCAAATTCTATTTTTAGAATAAAAAGCAGATGCGTTATTTCTTAAAGAAGCTAAATATTTTAATGATGTTTACGTGAACAAATCTGATATATCAATCATAAAAGTCAAGCTACAAAAAAATTTTGATCCCCTCTCCCCCCCCAAAAAAGTAAAATTCACATAATATAATGAATCTAATTACCATCTCAATCTTACTCAATGAAAAGAGTTCATTTCAAGGTTTTTTTCCAAGCATGTAATTTTAATTTTAAATGGTTTCGTCAATTGGTCACACAATATATACATTTCCGTATCTTGGAATGGTATAAAAATAATTAATTAAAGAATTTCAAATATTATTCCACATAATTTTTGTTTTCATGTGCATAAGTACATTTGTGAGGTCGAAAAATTTATAGCACTTCACCACAAAACGAATTTTTTAAATCTAAATTTAACGAACTTTTAAAATTAAATTTATAATTTTTAAATCTAATTTTTGAGAAATTTTTAAAATTATGTTCCTAATTTTTAAGTTATAAATTTAATGAAATTTAAAGATTAAATTTGCAATTTTAAGATTCTAAATATGAGAAATTTAGGACTTTTAAAATATAACATATTTCAAAACTTGCTTAGTTTCGATAAATTGATACCAGATTTTTTGTAAAATTAATTTACAATAAAGATGCATGAAATATTTTTGTAAATATCACATAGAATTTACTTATTTACGAAATAGAATAGCATTGAAATTATTGCAGAATTTTATTGATCTTTGCTAAAAACATTTTATAAGATTAAAACAATTACTCTCATGAAACTATTATTTGGAAGTCAATAAAAAGATTTCTGAAAAAAATCACAATTTGAAAAATTAATTATTTTTATTAATTAAATTCTATTATTTTAATTTTCATTAATTTTTTTCGTATTAATTCCTATTAATTATTAATTTATTTTTTCTTAAAACTTTTCTTGCATAAAATCTGAAAAAAAAAACCCCGCTTAGTTTAGATTTTTTTTTTCAAATGTAAGTCTTAAGTTATTCTTAATTTTTTTCTGAATCTTCTTTATCGTTTAAGAAAAACAGGTCACATTATGCATTTTATGAAATTTTGATCATTGATACATCAAATTATCTTTAATGACTAAAAAAAATTTAAATGCACTAGCAATCTCTCATTTGCAACCCACCATTTTTGTGACTAATATTTCTAATTAATTCCTAGTTTTCAAAAATAAATTGATGAGAAAAATACGATTGTTGAACACATTTTTTTTCAGAATTGCATTTGTGGGGAAAAATATTAGAATTTTTTTTAAACTTTTTTAATACGTAAAACTTTTTTAAACCTCATTTTTTTATTAACATCTTTGACTCGACTTACCCTATAGAAAAATAAATAAAAAATTAGTGCAACTATTAAAAATAATAAAAAAAATCCTTGCAGTCTAAATATCTAAAAATTTTGGAATTAAAATTTTAAGCTAATATTATTTTCTGAATATATTTTACAACTTTTCCTGAAAATTAATTTTCAGGTATCTAATAATACGACTCTATTTTATAATCCCTAATATAAATGATAAATAATTCAGTTGTATTTTTAGGGTAAAAGTTTTGATTAAAAATTATCCAGTTATTGAATAAGATTCACCGGGTCGCATTATTTAGGCGATATATCACAATTTGAAACAAATACATTTTTACATCGCGATAACGGCGTATACTTTTCAATTTCAATTTGTAAATATTTTTATTTAATTTTTTTGCATAAGAGCGATGAATTAATATATAATACATCATAAATTGAGGTGAAAATAATTATTAAAAATGAATTTATTTCTTTTTAAGTGTTAAATAATTTAAGAGGAAGGTTTGTGATTTCTTTCGAAATTAATCTTCAATCGAATATTATTGTGATTATTATTTTTTTTGAGCATGCCTATGCTCCTGTATTGATTTCATTAAAAAAATATTTTTCTTTTTGAATGGCTGGAAAAATAGTGTTGAATATCAGTTATTTAACAGTTTATTGAAATGCAAATTGTTTGTCTTTAAATGCAGTTTTTACACATCAACAATCGGAATTATCAACGATATTTATTTTTTGATTAAATTACTCAATTTTGCATCAATTATACTTAATTACTTTTTGGTAATTATATGCAGTAAGATTAAATTGATTTATTTAAATTTTATGACATTATCAAATTAAAAGAAATAAAAATTCCAAATGTGAATTAATTAATATATTATTCAAAACACCAAACGATTTTTCTAGATTATTCAAAATACCAAACGAGA
>JAPMOQ010037314.1:1484291-1544556 GCA_026543055.1 Argiope trifasciata | reverse complement strand
AAATATATATTCTTAGTATTCAAAACTCTGGAAAAATTCTATTAGATGGCATACAACTTTTTATAGGGAAAAAATATACAGGAAAATTCACTTCGCCTGAGAAATTTCTAGGTTGACACTGAATTACAGTCGATTACTCATTTTTAAGCAAAAAAAAAAAAGTTAATTAAAACAGTTGTCGATAGGTGATCGATTTTTAAGAAGATATATTTTATAACTGACTAAAATAAATGCCATTTAATATTTAATGCAATTCCAGATGAATCATTAAAATATGGTTTTACATATTTACCTAAATCTTCAATAGAAATTCCTGAACATTTATTTTGATTAATTTGTGCGCCGTTTTGAAGTTTATTTGTAAATGAGGTGCAAGTCTTTTTAAAAAATAATGAATGG
Organism: Argiope trifasciata; assembly: GCA_026543055.1. Taxonomy (NCBI): domain Eukaryota; kingdom Metazoa; phylum Arthropoda; class Arachnida; order Araneae; family Araneidae; genus Argiope; species Argiope trifasciata. The sequence continues at coordinate 1,544,157 of JAPMOQ010037314.1, read as the reverse complement.
ATTTTGGGATAACACCTCACTAGAGGAAATTTATCCAAAGATAAATTCTTTGAAGAAGGAAACATCTTCAATTCCTGTTCAAGCAAATTGTAGCAATTTTTAGAGCATCCGCTTCCATTGTTAGTGTCATTAACTGAATACTTAGGCACTTTATTCATTAGTGTAGGCTTTGTAGAAAAATGAGGTGAGTCCATTCTCATGTACAAATGCCACTGATATTCATAATGGGTACTTTTGTACGAAATGAAGAACGTCATTGTGATTTTTGAGGAAATGGGAATGGATAATTTCTCTTATTTTTAAGTTCTGGTGCTCAGAATTTTAGAAGTTTAGGGTATTAGAACAGTAGGAATCAAAGTTATAACTTGTAACAAATCTGCATATTGAGTGAAATTTTAGTAAAATTGAACTAATGAGACTACTTTTTTTAAAATCGGAATTTTAGCCGACGCCGAAACGAATTTAAATTCGTATCTTCTGAAATGAATTTAAGATAAGAAAAATCCTTATTAACTTCATATAATTTTTCAAAATGAGTTTCAATTCAAATGATTGAAAATATATAATGAGTTTCTTTTTCCTTTGAATAATTGTTTAAATTTCAGTTAATTTTATTTCTAATTTTTGAAATAAAAACATTACTCAATACTCGGTTTTTTATAGAATGATTTTTTTCTTTGCAAAATTCGCCAAATAGTTTTTAAGGAATAATTTTTAATGATGCCTACATTTTGAGATGAAATAGCGAAAAATGTATTTATATTAATCTTTGAACTGAAAAATTTCCTAAAATGTTGTAGTAAAAATTAAACAAAAATTATTTAAATCGTCACATATTATTTTGAATCAATTTACTGTTTTAACGATTATAGGAACTTATTTTATATATTTATATACACAGCCTCTTAAAAATGAAAAATTCCTATATAATCTATGCAATTAATAATATTCTGTTATAATTTAGCGAACCCTTTTTAAAATTTATATCGTTTCATAAAACAATCTGAAAGTTTTTAGATAAAATTCAGTAAGAGTTTTTAGGCATTTATTGTATATTCTTTTCGTTATCTCTTTTTATCTAGTACTTAGTTTATTGATACACTGAACACAACTTTTGAATAAAAAGTTGTTACAGGAAAAGAGAAATAAATGACACAAAAAATTTAATAGGTTTAACCAACAATTTATATATTTTTTTAATGATTGGCAGCATGAAACTGTTCATTTCACTTCAATTTCAGCGCCCTCAATTTCTTCAAAACTATTGTAACATAGATCATTCACTAAGGGATGTAACTCTTTCGATAAAAAAGAACAAAAGAAATTTCCACTTGCACAATTTTTTTTTCAGAGTTAAAGTCGCTAACAATATAAATATTTTCCACGATTTTCAAACATAATGTTTACGAAAATATTTCATAGAGTGACTTGTGGACAAGTTGCATTTCTTCAAGAAGAATTGTGGTGACATTTTAATAAGCCAGTAACAGTCGCTAGACATCAGCGTTCGCTTTTGTCGGATGGATAAGTTACTGGACTTCAAACCCAAGCATCGCAGGTTCGATCCTTGGCGGAATTCAACCTCCATATTGGCACAATCCCCGCCAACACCATCGCCACATTGGTGACCTTGGACTATGAACGTTCAAACTGCTGTCGGGGCGCTACCTACCCACAGCAAATGCAACCAACACAAAGTCGTCAGACTCACTTGAAGCAGCAACAACTCTCTTCACTCGCCATAACGCTTGGCGGTACCGAAATGCTCTCTTCGCTCGACAAGACGCTTGGTGCTATAAAAATTGTTCTTCTCTAACGTCTCACTGGTAGGGGAGTATCGTGGTGACATTTTAAAAAGCCAGTAATAGCAACTAGACATCAGCTTTCGCTTTTGTCGAAAGGATAAGTTACTGGACTTCAAACCCAAACATCGCAGGTTCAATCCTTGGCTCAATTCAACCTCCATATTAGCACAATTCCCGTCAACACCACCGCCACAGAATTATGGGTGTCAGCAAGCATATGAGTTTTTTAAAAATTGCTCCAAAACTTGAAAGATAAGTCGAGATTTTTACAACCGATTTAAGTTTCCGTGATGCTATTTTCATGTGATAAACAAGTCTGATTTAGAACAAAATAAACAGCATGTGAGCATGCGTAACTTTTTCTGTCCAATGAAAATAAAGATGTAAGTTGAAAGCAGTCATATGTTTGCAGAAATTATGGTGACAATGGCGTCAGATCATTGTAGCCATAAGAAGTGAATATGCATTGGTTTAATCGATTACAAAAGTGGTGATTTCACATTTTCGGATTTAGTAGAATCGGAAGATTATAGTGTGTACTGTGACTTCTGAAATCAGATTAATTTAAATATTAATAGACCTAAAAGTGTCCATATGGGCGCCAGATATGGAAAAGTGATTTTGTAACAAGACAACGTTCCACATTCTACGCAGCATACATCTCAGAGACATTTCAGCATATGTTGATAATTCTTGTTCCATGCGCTATACTCACCAGACTTGGCTTCTTCAGACTTTCACTTGTTTTTATTGATATCTCACATACTTTCACAGCAGCAAGAAAATGTTAAAAAATAATTTGCTGACTGAATTGCCTCAACATATTAGCTTTTCTTTCCGGGATTTGAAGGACAATCCTCAAAAATGAATGGGTAAAATATATAATTAGTGATGACTTATACTTTGAATAAATTATTTGTTCTCTTTCTCCCAAGGTAGAAACATTTTCTTTAAGAAATACTAAGATTATATATGCCATGATTTTATTCATACCGTTACACCTGATATGAAAAAATTCGAGGTACACAGCATTAAAGAGATATTTCTTTCTACAGTTGAGTGTTGAGTCAGAAATTGGAGTTCTTCTATTGGAGAAATTCTATTTTGCTTATAAATAGATAGATATATTCTATTTTTTTACTGTTAATTTAACTAATAAGAGCCAATTAACCCTATATTGCTTAATGACTCATATTTACATATTACGACCATGTTTATTTTTAAAAATAAGTTTGATAAGTTAATTCTTTATTAAAACATTGGTTTAATGTGAGTTTAATAATTTAAACATTATTTAAAAAGAATATAGAAGAAAATATATAAAGAATAGAGAAAAATATAAAGAATAGAGAAAAATATAAAGAATAGAGAAAAAGAAATGTAAGGCATGCAAGAAACATCAAGAGAAAGTAAAAAAGATTGAAAAAATACAAAAACACAGAGAAAAATATAAGAAGGAGAAAAAAAGATTATAGAATAAATTCTTTGAGTTTCATTTTTGTTATTAATTAATTTTTAGAAGAAGAGATTAAATGATAAAATTAAGCATTTTTTCCTGATGTTTGAAAACTAAAATTCCTTTAAATTTTGCTTATAAATAGATAGATATATTCTATTTTTTTACTGTTAATTTAACTAATAAGAGTCAATTAACCCTATATTGCTTAATGACTCATATTTACATATTACGACCATATTTATTTTTAAAAATAAGTTTGATAAGTTAATTCTTTATTAAAACATATTTGTTTCATACATTTCTAGATTAATTCTTAGTGAAGGAATTTTAAAATTACATTTTTGTTTAATAATGTTCTTAAAATATTAAAAAATTAATTAAAATGTTATTTTTATGATTAATATTATAGTTTTAATTAAAAAGGATTTAAATATAAGTACAATTTTTCTAGACATTATACCCGTATTTTTTAAATATTTATACAAATTTACACAACATTTATTGAAAAAAATTGATTGGGAAAGAGTTATTCCTTTTTTTGTGTTTCCGAAGGGTTATATTTTAACGCAGAAGGAAAAAATAATAGTAGGAATAAAAAAATAATACGGAAAGAGAAACTGAAACTAAATTATAACATTACAAACATCATGCTAGCAATAAATTACGATTGTTACTGAAACTGTAACTGACAATTTTCAAATTATTCGTGAATATTTAGAAAATTGTGTCTTCTGTCTCATGTATGATGGTAACTTCTTTTTGAAATAAGTTAAAAATTAATTGGTTTTCATAAACGAAATGGACTTTATAACATGAATTTTTATGCAGATGTTACAAATTTAAAAAATATCTCTTATTTTTTAAAATTTTACAGGAAAGTTATTTGCATTTGAATTCTTTAAATAGGAATAATAGTTTAAATTAGTACGTACCTATACATATTTTAAACAAATGCCATTTTCACTAATTATTTAATAATGATCTTGACATTTGAAACTCTACAAACTTAAGAATGGGAGGAAAAACATTTTTTGTTATTTTTATCTAACTTATTTTACAGAAAAATTGAAAATAATTATTTCGAAAATTCAAGACTTGAAAATTTTAATATATTTATTTAAACTTTTAAAGCGTATCTGACATAAAATTACTGGTATTTTTCTTGTTCCTAGAGTTTTAATGAAATTTCGTAAACCTCATATTTTAAAATTTAAAGTTTGATCTCATATTTGTTACAGAAACATAAAATCCAATATTTTTCCCTTTTGATTTATAGATAAATATTTTCCAAAATCTATTTTCAGTTAAATGCAATTTTTTTACCGTCGCAATGTCTTGAAACAAATAATTTCAGGTAATTTCTAATTCATAAATTATTCGGTTTGAATGAAAAATGTTTACAATTCAAATTTAAATTAAAAAGCATTTAATTAATTTATTTCATTTTTCGGAGGCTTAATTAAATTAAATTAAAACGTTAAAAATATATGAGGTCCAGTTATTAAAAATTTATTAAGTTTAGAGTCTTAATTAAATTAAAATTGTTTTAAAGTCGTTTTTTTTAAGAGTCAGTTTATCGATACAAAAACATGAAATTAGTTTCTAGTTTAAACAAACAAAGACTAAATAAGTGCAAAACAGGTTCAGAACAATGCACATTAGCAACATCGAAACGTGAGACAGATACCACGATGCACGCACGTGGTGCACTTCACAAGATGCTGCATGTTAAATCATCCTTTTTTTCACTATCAGCTTGTGCAGACGAGTAAAAGTGCTCATGAGAGACATCGCGTGCACGAAAAGTTCTTGGATTTATTTATTTATTTTTCAAAATAATTTGGAATAGAGAAACTGGTTAGCTCAAATTTCAAGTTATCATGTGCCAACATGTATTTGGTAGATAAATATTTAAACTGTGTAAGCTGCCAATAGTATTGCGGATAGTCAGTTTATCAAAAAGGTGGATTTACACTCGGCCAGTTATAAGATGATCAACAGGCAGCATATGCATAGAAAGGATGGAAAATGCTGTTCTGTTCATGGCCCAATGGAACGACAAAATGTTGCTGTTTTGCCTTTTTTTCTAACTGCACTAGCATTAATAAAAATTGCTCGTATTGTTAACAATAAAAAATAATCATAAGGGATTCACTTATCTTCGATTAATAGACGAGTAATAACTAGACTGTCCACTAAACACGATACGCATTGAAAAAGAAAAATTCAGGAACGCCCAAATGGCAATTTATAGCCAAGCATAGAATGCCTGAATCTAATGAAATTGTAGTAAGCCTGAACCATTCCCTTTCTGTCCATGTCTAACTGGATGGTTTGTAATTAGCTGAGTGTAAACCTACCAAAATGCTGAATACTCATTCATGATAATTATTAAGCCTTTGGTCAGAAATGAGCTTATGCAAGTTATCATCTATTGGATGTTACAGGAATATTGCTATGAAGCCATTTTTTTTCTCGTAATGATATGAATGCCGTTTAAAAAGTGAATCTCAACATACCTGAGCAATTTTGATGGAGTCCTATTTCTAAAATCAAGCTCTATAGTTATGACCTTTGAAACATTATTATGCAAATGAACTTTTATGCTTATGAACTTAATGCTTTTTTATAAACATAAATGCAAAATGTTACAAACTGAAACAGAATAATCACGTTTTCAAAGAAAACAAAGCTTGAGCCCTGGCGTTAATAGGGCAAAATCAGGCACACCTATACTTTAATCACGTCTGAAAGACGCCGCCAGTCCTTTTTTATATAAGAAAATATATTTTTAAGAGAATTCCATTCCTATAAATTGAACTTTTAATATAAAGAGCTGGATGTAATTTAATAAAGAATAATTTCCTTGTAAATGAAAATATTCAGAAAATTGTTGATGATAGCAACAGCAATTGAATGATTCTCTATAATCCCTTCCCATTCGCATTTCCACCTCATTGTGCACATGATAACGAGACACTTTTGTTTCATTCTATCTTTTGTTTCATTCCCTCAATGTGTTCCAGCGGCGAAAGGAGAATATGAAGAAGAGACAAAGAAGAGTGCAAAGCTGATGCCTATTGTTTTGGAAGCAAAATAAACAAAATGCAAGATGGGTACATTTCACATGGGACAAATGCAGGGATGCAACATGAGTGAGCGAAGTGCGATGCAGAAGGGGTTGTCTGATGTTCTACTTACCCGAGAGTGGGCCGAACTACGGAGGAACGTCTACTCTTCTCGACGACAACAACCCTGGTGAGAAACGGCACTCACATTAGAGAATTTAGTTATAGTCTGCACACTTTGCACTCTACTTACTCTTCTCGCCACTGCGAACTCATTTTTATAAAGAACAAAATAAACATAAACCACATTTTTAGACAGATCTCATTTATGTATTTGGATCTTTGGTATTTCATTTGAAGAGTTTGAAACAATAGCCGCAATAACATTGCAATAAGATATTTAAAAAAGAATAATAAAAGAGAAGATTTACAGCTTCTTCTTTCTATCGGGTGTATTAATACAGCAATTACAAACTTTCTGGATCGATATATTACACCTAGAAGATGGGGATTCAGATAGGAATGAATGGTCTGAAACACTTTCCCTGCTCGGTAGTGACGACACAAAATATAAGAAAGGAAGGACATGAAAAGAGTAAGAAAAAATGCTTATTATTCTTAGTATAGTGAAAAAAAACATTAAAAGAAAGAATTAATCAAAGAAGGGGCACGAAATTACAATCGCTGAATCATATCACCGGCACACTGAAGATCTAACGATAGGGAAAATACCAGCTGTTTCTCAGCAGCTACCATGATATACATGGCAATATCAACAAGATTTTCGCACACCAGTGCCTCTAGATACTCCAGAAAGTCGCGAGACTTGTGCCTTCTTTGAGTATGGTATATTTTGTCCTCTTATTCCCTTTCTTGTACTTTTCAGGGGTTCCTTGACGTCTGTTCATTTCACCGACATTTCGTGGGAAGCTCCGGACTGACGTCCGCAGGCGAGGTTGGTTCGATAATTTTGCAGTTGGCATATTTATACCCAAATCGCAAGGCCACTGGCCGTCGCAATGCGACTGAAGAAGCAATCAAGGCAAGTGAGGTCTGGAGATCGAGTTTGCCAATGAATGCCTCACGATACATTGTAGACCATACATTGATGCCAGGTGGAAACACACCGTAATGGATGAGGGCTCCATCATCTGAAACCACAGGGAAGAACGCACAGCGGCTGATAAATGTGTATCGTCCAACAACTGAAACAATACTTGCTGAAGGAAGAACATATAGTCTGCACTTGTCAGACGTTGGGATTACAAATATGTTCCGATGAACTGAACACCCAATACTGCCCTAAACATATCCTAGAAGCTCCGGACTGACGTCCACAGGCGGGGTTGGTTCTATAACTCGGCATTTGGTTTATTTATGACCAAATGCCACGGGTCGTCGGAATGTGATTGAAGAAGCAATCAAGGCAAGTGAGTTCTGGAGATCGAGCTTGCCAATGCATGCCTCACGATACATTGTAGACCATACATTGCAAACAGGCGGAAACGCACTGTTATGGGTGGGGCTCTATCATCTGAAACCACATGGAAGAATGCATAATTATAAGTGTGTGTCGTCCAACAACTGCAGCAAAACGTGCTGAAGGAAGAACATATAGTTTTCACTTGTCAAACGTTGGGGTGCCTCCTCCGGTAATTCCCCAAACATTTACGGAATACCTTTCCTTAACTACACGGTTTTGTGTCGTCACTACAGCACCAGGAAAATTTTTCGACTATGCATTGCTATATAATTTTCCATTGTCTAGTATACTATTTCTTGCCTGAAAGTTCGTAACCGAGGAAATGATACACCCTGCATACCTCTTACTTATTACTGTTTTGACATATTAAGAGCGAAAGAGATCAAATGAGCACATTTTACTCTGTCTGAACAACATTGCGACAAAAGTCCGAGAAAAACGAATTTGTGACTGACATTAGTTTAATTCATATTTATACTCCCAAAAATATTTAACAGACATTATTGTACCGTGAGATATGAAAAATGCAAATAATTTTCCGTTAAGTAAAATTCAAATCTGCTAATTATTGGTGGAAAAAGTCCTTCCTTTATCGAAGTAATCTTTTATAACCATGCAATAACTTAATAATAAATATTATGAGATTTTGTATGAAATTCTCTTTTTTTTTCAAATCGTAACGATATGTAATCTGGCTTAAGTCCTGATTTAAATCAGTTTCTTATGAAATTATATGTTCGGTTCATTTATACATGAAAAAATTATTCAAGAGCTGAATTATGAAAATCTGAACCTCTGAAATTTTACTTTATTTAAATACAAGTTGCACTGTTTTGTAAAACATATTTTGTGCAAACTCGAAACGTTGAAATCTATTTTACTCTCAGATCTAATGTCAAATTATGCCTTTTTTCTATTATCTAAAATAAAAGGAGTAGCATTTCAGCCGTTATTATGGCACTTTATCATACAAAACATAAGAGCATTATTAAATATTTATTGAAAATTTGCAGACGCATATTCTATGTTTAATAATATCTTAGAATTAAATTAAATAACAATTAGAGATAACTAAAAAATGCTGCATGATATATACGATAGTAATACCTTATATAAATATAATAATAAAAGTAATAATATATTCGATAATAAGCAATGATTTTTATGATATAATCGTATAAATGTCACTAATATGGCATATTAAAACTGTTATGATTTAATTAATGATATGATTTAAAACGAGATGAGGGAAATCTCATTAATTATCATGATAAATATTTTGGATACTGAAAATACTGTAATGAAATTTAATTTTTAGAAATGAATGAATTTGCATGATCAAAAAAAAAAAAAAAAAAAAAAAAAAAAAAAAAGGAAATATATTTCACATTATAAACAGGGAGCAAGATGATAATAATTTAGCAAATCAGCATTAAACAGACGGAAATTTTAATATTTCATATTCACACGTTAGTCATACCAGAATTGAACAGTAGGACTTTTTGAAACATTGGGATAATTTGTGAGAATAGAAACTATGAAGAATAAACAGTATGAAATATAATTTAAAATCAAATGGAAAGCTTGAAACTAAACACAATGAAAGCAAAAGTGGTTAAAAGAATGATATAAAGCTGTATATAAGCATCAATATTGCTCAAGAAAACGGAAGAATTATTTCTTCACTAAAAAAAAAAAAGACAATTATAAACAGTTTTAATGTTATCTGTTTTGTTAAAAAATGTAATTATATTTAACATGTAAGTGATATTGCCATTTATTTTATCATAAATAATATCTTATTAACTTAAGATTGTTCTTTACTAAGAAAGTGACAGAAAAAAAATGAAAAGATTGCAGATATAATTTTTCCTTTTTAAAGTATTAAAACAGTTATTCTAATCCCTTAGGAAATATTATAAATTAGAAAATATTTAAAGTATTTAAATATTTTTTCGAAGAAAAAGGGAAGAAGAGAAAGAAAAAAAGAAGAAAGTCAGAAAATGAAAAAGTTTATTTATTTATTCAGGAGCTTTTTGCATTTATTTTTATTGTATATGTAGGAATTTCTAAAATAATGCTAAAATAAAACATTTATCTTAAAATAAAGAGTATTTAAATAAGTATTAAAAATTATGAAAATAAGCATAATAAATTATTTTTTGAGACGTGAATTATTTTGACGGAAGAACGTTTCAATTTATCGGAAAACAATGTAAATGTCAAAAATTTATTAAAAAAATATTTTCTTCAAAACCTTATTTGCTCTTCTTGATTCAAAAACAACGCAATCACCTACAGCTAAATCAAAATATAAAGAAATCATAAATGGTATTTGCAATTCATTTAAAAAAAAAAACGTGAATGTACACTTGCAATTTTCTTGTTGGAAAAAAGGTGTTTATAAAAAAAAAGAAGCAATAAAATTAAAGCGATATTCATTACACTTCCGTTGATCGGATGAAAAAAATAAGGTTTCATGGTTTAGCTTCTATATGCAGTTATTTAATAAATGTTTAACATGGAACTAGTCAAAAAACAATAGGAACTTGAATAAATAGTTTTTTGTATTCATTAGTAAAGAAAGAAATATAAATTTTATAAAAAGAGATGATCAGATATTGCTTAGGTTTTGCAAATATCCATAGCATTATGTAGAAAATTTAATAAATACTAATATTGTGTTTTAGAATATTTTCAAATTAAATTAGGCTTTCGAAAAAATTTAATATTTAAATGTATTTCTTTTTTTATCTATTTCGGCACCCACGAATAAATATGTAATTGCCTTCCTTTATTTATACTGAATCTAAGGCAAAATATTCTAGAATCTGTAGTCACGCAATTTTTCCAAATTCAATAATATAATTTGAGACTTTCTTATTATAATTAATGCATATTCAAGCACGGGTATTTGCTTATCTTTTGTCTCCAAAATTATATTTAGTTACATTAAATCAAATAATATCTTCCACTCTACTCTTTGTTATTTCAATATATATTTTTATATTATAAATTCAATTGTATTCAATATGTATTTTTATTCATATACTTTTACATACAGTATTAAATATATACTTTATTAGTTAGTATTTATAAATATTTTTATATTATTAGCTCCGATAAAAGAAATAGAAACCCTTAACTGTAAATAATATACAATAAGGCATTACGATACAAGAAAATTTGTTTCAAAAATTCAAATTTTTATGTTAGGTACTTGCCTTTGATCCCTCATTACTAATGAAATTTATATGAGATTATGATACGTGTTTTAAGTCATATCTGATTTGTGATCAAATTGGAGAGAACAGAAAAAAGGTTACAAACTTATAGAGTCGATAAACAAATTTATTTATTTCCATTTATTATTTTTTCATTTATTTATTTCCATTCATTATTTTTTCATTTATTTATTTCCATTTATTATTTATTTATTTAATTATTTCCATTTATTATTTTTCATTTATTTATTTCCATTTATTATTTTTTCATTTATTTATTTCCATTTATTATTTTTCATTTATTTATTTCCATTTATTATTTTTCATTTATTTCCATTTATTATTTTTTCATTTATTTATTTCCATTTATAATTTTTTTCATTTATTTATTTCCATTTATTATTTTTTCATTTATTTATTTCCATTTATTATTTTTCATTTATTTATTTCCATTTATTATTTTTTCATTTATTTATTTCCATTTATTATTTTTCATTTATTTATTTCCATTTATTATTTTTCATTTATTTATTTCCATTTATTATTTTTCATTTATTTCCATTTATTATTTTTCATTTATTTCCATTTATTATTTTTTCATTTATTTATTTCCATTTATAATTTTTTTCATTTATTTATTTCCATTTATAATTTTTTCATTTATTTATTTCCATTTAATATTTTTTCATTTATTTATTTCAATTTTTTATTTATTTCCATTTATAATTTTTTAATTTAGTTATTTCCATTTATTATTTTTTCATTTGTTTATTTTCACAAAATTTATCTATTTTCATGATTAGTTTACTAATCACTTTAAAGTTTTATAAGCACATTTACAAAATATTTTATGAAATTTTAGAAATAATATTGAATCTTTTTATTGATACTTTTACATTTTGATCATTTTCCAGGTATTGGAAAAATTTTTTTAAAAGATTCATTCACATTATATACGAGCTCTTACTTGTGAAAATATGGTATCATATTCATCAAAAAACTGTGGAAGATATCCACATAAAAAAGGCAAAATCTTTAAATTGCATCGTATTTCTTTAGATCAATGCTCATACTTCCTCATTCTCAAGTCCGTGAAGCTGCCTTGCCATTATAAATGTTAAGTTTTTTCTTTGTAGCGCCACATGAATTGGAAGAGAGAAAGACACTATTCACCAGCAAATTCAGCACATAGGAGGGTCAGTTAGCTCTTTACAGTTGTATTTCATCGAGCATGTTTTATTTGCTCAAGAAGATATACTACTGATTTCAGGTCTCCATTTCAGAATTTAGGTATATTACAGAAGCATTGCAAAAATAATAACTCTTGTTTCTTGTTGACTCCATGAAATGTAATTTGGGCTTGTCATACTTTGATTTTTGAAATCGTCCTTATCTAATGCCTGATACCAGTTGATATATTAAATTTTTCTAATTCAAATACTTTATTTTTATTCAACGGGATAGTTTGTTAGTTTATTTTTTATGCTAATTAATATTTTAATATAAGTTAAATATCATTTCATTAAAATCAACATGCAGAGTTTATTGTTCTTTTTTTTATTTTTGTCCTTAAACTTTAATAATCAATGTAGACGTATAGAATTCTCTGGGTTTTGCAGATGCCTTTCTTCCTTTACTCAATAGTTATACTTTTATTTTAGATATGCTTATTCCTCTTTATAGAGAGATGCTCAGCTTGCTGTTTTTTTTTTTTTCATGCGTTTACACATGATCTCCGAACGGAATAGTTTTCCTTTGTCAAAAATAAATCAGATTTGGCATAAGACATGGCATGATCTTCCAAATCTGTATTCAATGTACGCATTCCTGCTTTAGGAGACAAATAACGTGATAGAAGCCTAACTCATAATTATAAACATATAGATTACATATTTAATTTATATGTTTTACTAAGATCTCGTAGTTGCAGTTAAAAATCATCATCACTTCCAAAGTTTCTTATAAATTGAAGCAATTCTTTCTCAACTGCAGGTTGTAAATAGAAATTTCAGTGAGACCATACTGTTTTCTAAAATTTTGTTGTTTATGAATTCAAAATGAGCATTCTTATCTATACAAGTTTATTTGTAAACTTATGCTCTATTAAGAATATTTATCAATTTTTTTAAAATAATATTATGGGATTTCAAAACATAGTATTATTAAAATAAGATATATATTATTATAAAATATATACTGAAATAAAACATTTCTTATTAGAAAGAATGAAGTATAGAAATATAATCAATATTTTTCCATTTTTTAAAAGTTTTATTAGAATAAAATTTGTATAAGAGAACACTAACCACAAAAACTTAATACAAGAAAGATGTGATACCTGTTCTTTGAGAACATAGTGGCAAAGTTAGGGTACTTGAAAGTAAGATTGGTAAAGATGGAAAAACCAAAGGTAATGAATTAGTCTAAAAATTTATTGAATATATTCATCCTAATTTTGTGTAAAAATTAAATTCTAACAAACGAATTCGAATACTTGCTGGGTAGAAGCAAAAGAAGAATACCAAGAACTCGATATATAAAGCAAAAAAGTATTTGACCATCTTTCTTGAACGTGGAATAAGTAGAAATACCCTACTCGTCTTATATTTATATGACTAACAAATATCACAGAATATTTGAAACAATTCGAGGTATAACACTGTGTTTTCTTTCACCTAGTTATATTTTTTTATAGAACTTAACTAAATGAAACAATTTAATGAATCTCATCGAAACATTATTCCAATTTAATAGATGATTATAACAATAAATAAGTCCTAGCTTTCATCATAAATTAATGCAAACGAATTTCTATGTACCAAAAACTCTTCGGTAATATTAAAAAAAGCGTATTTTATAAAATAATGGTTGATAATATGAAAACAGAGGAATTCAAAAATAAAAAAAAACAATTAAAGGATAAGCGAAAAATAAAAGTGTGAAGTGGTTACTTTAGAAGAAATTGATTCCCAGGGCAATACATGCATGACACGCCGACCATTTATTAACTAATATAAGGGGCATTCACTTTGAAAAAATAATGCACCTTAATTAATCAATCAATCATTTCATATTAAAAATGAATTATTGGATCAATTAAATAAGTACGTTGAACTGGAACTAAATCGTTCAATTCGTCATTTTTTTAGAATTGGGAGCTTTCCTATAGAAAAAATCTTTTAATTGCGATTTTCAATTTCAAATCTATTAATTGCGATTTTTTACTTAATTTCAAAAGCCTATTCTAAATATGTAATATTTATGCTGTTGTTACAACATACAGGGTGATCAAGAAATAACAGGAGTTATTCGAGGCTGTAGCTTGTTAAGTACAGGACAAACTATAAAAAAATTTGGTCACAATACAGATTAAAGAATGCTGTTTCGATTTGTCAAGAAAATCTTAGTACCAAAAAATACCGATAGGAGAAACCCTGGTGCTGCAAGCTCATAATGGGTGGAGAAATAATACGTAGCTGTCAATGGAAACGTTAAATATCAAAACATCAAATAACAATGAGAAACGTTTATCATAGTAATATACAAATTTGGTTTAAGCTGAACACTAGCTTGCTGTTCCAATATCCGCATGTGCTTCTCGAGGTTTTCGTCAGTGGCTCTCAGAATATCGGCATTTATTCGTTTGGGACGTAACGTTATTTGACTTTTTAAAGTAGGAATGTCAGAAACATGTCCTTGATACACCTTTCATGTGAACTAGAGCCACCCTACAACCAGAAATTGGTAAGATTCAGATCAGTGTCATCAATTATTTTGTGTTATCTTTTTCAAATAAAATTTCATACTATTGACCAACTGTTTGTCATGATATTGAACATCCACCGTTGGTTCCTTGCGTATTAAATATCCCTTGATCCATAACGGTAGTTGCAACTTTTTAAACCTCTTCCTGCTTGATATTTTCACGTCCTCGTCCTTGAATTCTCGGCATACAGGAATTCCTGCTGCATCAGTTTTTTTCAACCATTCTTCGTAAATTAGCTATAGTCATCGGGTCTTTACGTAACCTTTTTTAACAAAGAGCAGTACTGGCATTTTCATCTCGCTGATAAAACAGTTTGGCTAATAAGGCACCTTTACGTAATGACAACTCAGATTGATTTAAATTTCTTCAGTCCATCCTTTTATCTTTGATGTCATGTTACAAACTATCCGTGTTAGCAAATTACGTAAAAACGTTTTCAATCTCCGGGCCAGGATTTCCTCTATAGGCGTTTTTTGGTACTATTCTTTCTTTATAAATCGAAACCGCATACTTTAATGTATATGGTAGCCAAATTTTGTTATATTTCGTCCAGTGCATAACACGTTACAGGTCTCCGGATATTTCCTAGATCACCTTGTATATTAAACTGAAAATAGAAAAATAATATACAATTCTTCATATTTTGGTTTCCTTACGAAGTATTAACTGAATTTCCAAAAAAAGCATGGTAAACTATCCATCTCAGCTTAATTTTGATAATGGGCCTTATCTTTCAAAGGATTATTGCTTAATCGATCCTCCGCTCTCTTTATAGAAAATGAACCACCGGACCAATTAAGCAAACAGATTGAAGAGGAATTAAATCAGCCGTTTCATCATATTGCAGAAGCTGGTACTTTCTTAGAGAATAAGATTCCTAGATTAAATCGTTCCTTTTGAGACTTAACTGCGACTTTCTCCACACAGGATTTCACTTTTCTGCAATGTTAATAAAATATATTTTGTAAAGCGGGAATATTTTCGCGAGTTAAGTTTGCATTAGCCTAACAAGATTAGTGCTAAAGGCTTGAAATCTATTGTCATCCAAAGTTGTTCCACAGCTTAATCGTCTTTTCATGCAAATTTTATTTTCCGCCCTCCGTAATTAGCGCTGAAAGTTTTGCTCTTGATGCAAATCGAATAGAGCCGAAAAGCAGCTGGAAAACTCAATTACTGAGAAAGACTCTAACTCAATAAAGCGCAACTTTTCCGCGCAGCAAACGATTTTTCCGGCGCACAAAACTCTACAGAAGTCAGAGGGAAATGAATTTGCTCGGTTAATAGCGCGACAGACGATTTTTAAATATTTTTCGCAGCTGAAATGAAAGAGTTTAGTAAATGTTTTTAGACCGAATACAGGAAAAATATAAAAAAATTATGGCAACAATTTGCTGATTAATAGGAGGTAAAACGCAAATAAGTAATTATAAATCTATTTAAACTAAATCTTACTCTGCTGGATGTAAAAAATATAATTGATTTAAGAATTCTTATTGCCTTCCATCTATGTCAAAAAGCTGATAAAATCAATTTTATTGAAGAAATTAAAGCAAATTAAAATATTTGGAACTTTGAATAAACGGACATTAGACAATATCTTGGAAAGAATTCCTAAAAGAAAAGCTTGTGAGGAATATTTTTGGATTTGAAGCAGAAAGGCGTTTTGATGCTTTACATTTACAACAATTTGTTTGAATTTGGAATAAAAATTGTAAGTTTCTAGGGTCAGGATAAGATAAATGAACTATATGTTTTCGTTTATATACTACTTCAATAATACTATAAAAGTTTGACAAAATATAGACAGAACGATATAGGATAAAATTTATTTGAGTTATGTGATGGAAAGGATTCATATTGTAATAGCTATGCAAAATAATTTGAGATTAATAAAAGAACGATTTCTTAAAAAATATTTATTGTTATATATATTTAGCGGAAATAATGTATTTGGTATAGGAAATGCATAACAGATAATATAAAAAATTATTATACAGGAGACTAAATAACAACGTACATGGGGAAAAAACATTAAAAAAATAATAAATAAAATTTATGAAATAAAATAAAAAAAAATTTGAAAAAACAATAATAATAGGAAAATAATAAATAAAGCAATCACAACATATTGATTTATGCATAAAAATAAAGAATTAAAGTTACTAAGATTCAACTGTATTGAGTTTTACAAAACTGCCGACAAAAAATCTGTATAATGATTACAGATGTTCAATTTTCAAATTGAAATTTGGCATCTTTAAATGATATGTGGTTCTGATTATATTGGGTATTATTTTTTCAATGCTAAGTAGAAAGATCGGAAAGATTTAATTTTACACAGATGATCACAATTCTTTGTTACATATTCTTTCAACAGTTCTAAATTATCCATTTTTGTCTAGATGGTTGTAAGGATTTAGAGTATTTCATCGTTAATATTTAATATTTCTTGACATTTTGGACTTACATTTTTGACTGGTTCAGAACCAGTGGCCTTTCGGTGGAATTTTTATTCTCAACAAATGAGTAAAAAACAGTTTTAAGCAGTATTTTCAGTTGTATTATTAATAGTATTTACAGCTGAATATTATTTAAACCATGGAAAGATATTCCGTGTGTAAATAAAATCTTAACCAGTTACATAAAAATTAAAATATTTTTTATTTTTTTATCGATAACGAATGCAAAGTTTTAATTACTTCATTCATTAATCTGATTGATAGTAAATTTTGTTGAGTATTGATAGTTCGACTGGAAAAATACTATACCTAATATCATTGGTTCATTTAATTTTTCATTACTTAATATGTAAGTATCATTACCTTTTCTTTTTCACTATCCCACTTTTTAATATAGGATAAAAAAAGAAATTGAAATTTTTTCAATCAGTAATGAGTTTGTCAGATTTTCCCCAACATTTTGCTAAAAGAGGGAATCATGAACTATTTCAAATGAGAAAAAAAAAGTATTTCAACTGCACTGATGGAAAAAAAAACCCAACTCTAGGAAGGAGCTGTGCTAGATAAACGAAATTTGGTAGGCGTGTTTATACATCTGAAAGATGACGTCGATTCAAATTTCGAGCTACGCGCGTAAGTATGGCGGTAGTAGCGACACTATGAACGTGCAAATGAGGTTTGGTTTAAATAAGCGCTGTAAGGTTCATGATCGTTATTTACAGTTGAGATTTGTCGTAGTGGGTTAATGTTAGTCAAGGATGCCTCTGGGAAGACGAAGGAGCCATTATCAATAGCTCACTGAGTTTGAACGAGGTCGTGTTGTAGGTCTACGAGAAGGTGGGTTTTCTTTCCACGATATTGCTGAAAGATTTGGCTGGAATGTATCCACTGTGCATGAGTATTGGCGGCAGTGGTCAAGGGAAGGTACTGCCTCAAGAAGACCAGGTTCCGGGCGGCGACGTGGTACTACTGAGAGGGAAGACCGTCGAATTCGGCGTATGGCTGTGGCTAATCGTACTGCGTCTGCAGCTGAAATTCGAGCTGCAGTTGGCACCACAGTGACACAACGAACTGTTACACATCGGTTACTTCAAGGACAGCTTCGAGCCAGACGCCCTGTACAGTGCATTCCACTGACTCCAAACCACTGCCGTTTGTGACGTGAGTGGTGTCAAGCTAGAGGTTATTGGAGGATGGAGTGGAGATCTGTTGTGTTTTCTGATGAAAGAGGGTTCTGCTTTGGCCACAGTGATAGCCTTTTGATGGTTAGAAGGAGGCCAGGTGAACGCCTGCTAGTGACCTTTCTGCTTCCTAGACACACAGGGCCTACTCTTGGAGTTATGGTTTGGGGAGCAATTTCGTATGATAGCAAGAGCACTCTCGTGGTTATCCCACGCACCCTGACTGCAAATTTGTACGTCAGTCTAGTGATACAACCTGTTGTGCTGCCATTAATGAACAGCAATCAAGGGGGGGGGGTTCCAACAGGATAACGCTCGCCCTCATACCGCTGTTGTAACTCAACATGCTCTACAGAGTGCCGACATGTTGCCTTGGCCTGCTAGATCACCAGATCTTTCTCCAATCGAGCACGTATGGGACATCATTGGACGACAATTCCAGCTTCATCCACAACCAGCATTAACCGTCCCTGCATTGACCGCCCAAGTGCAACAGGCATTTAACTCCATCCCACAAACTGATATCCGACACCTGTACGACACAATGCATGCACGTTTGCATGCTTGCATTCAAAATTCTGGTGGTTACACCGGTTACTTATGTACCAACATTTTACATTTGAAATGGCTCTACCTGTGATCTTGAAACTTTAATCAATTAAATATGTTACCTAGACAAATGTATTCCTAAAATTTCATTACTGTACAATAATTTTTTCTTTTTGTTGGGATTTTTTTCCATCAGTGTATATTCGTCAATGATTGAAAGAAATTCTCTCTCTTTTTTTGTCTATTCCTGTACAAATGGGAAATTTGATATAGATATGTTTTGTTTGCAAAGTGATTTGTACTGTGAGAAATGATAATTAGAATTTAACATTTTTTACATAACAACCCTCTGGTTGAATAGAATAAATCGAATTGTGTCTTAATTATTCTAAAAAAATTCATGTACTTTCTTACAAAATTGGCAGATGGTAAAAGCTTGCCAAGTAATCAAGTATCTCTAGGTTTTTGTCTATTATCTCTATATTAGTATGTCAATTTGTTTGGAACTATTACGCTAATCTCAGAAAGGCATCCTTTATATATGTGTGTCTGAAAACAAAGGTATATGAATCTATATCTTAGAAAACAAAGGCATATGAATCTGTATCTCAGAAACAAAGGTATATGAATCTGTTTTTCAGAAAGCAAAGGCATATGAATCTATATCTCATTATGGAACCCGCCTTAGAATATTCTGAATCTAAACTTAATTAATTTACAAATTGGGTCATGATTATCTTGATATGTATTAATTCAGTTAATAAACTGATAGCAGTAAATACATTCAGTCAGGGATGATTTTTTTTTTGTTTATTTGGACTTTTGGAAGCCTGTTGACAATTATGTAGGAAATAAAATAATCATTTTATTTAATGAACCGAATGTTTTAGAATATTAAAAAATATTATGTTATTTTAAAATCGTTTTTTGTCGTTTTTAGACTTAAGAAAATAGAAAGATAACATTTACCTCTTGTCTGATAAATAGAATTCATACCCATTTGAAATGAAAATATGTTAAACTTTAGCTATCATTTGTCTTTTAATAAATGTATTTTATGATTTGAAGAAAGTATTTAAATTTTTTTAATGTTTAATTTGAAAGCATTAGAAAAAATTTTGCGGCTAATTGCAAAAATTAAATTTTATCAGGGTAAAATCATTTAATGTAAAATACATCAATATCTCTGTTCAAACTATTTTTCTATCATTGTTCAGTTTTATTTATTTCAACGACATTTATTTGTTATTTATTATTTTTTTATGACAAGACTTATTATTATATGGCATCACCAAGTACTTTTTAATATAGCCTCACCAAATAAATTCCTTCTAAGTGTACAAAAATTATTAGAAATAATGCCAAAGTAAAATAAAATGAATTGTAAAAATATATATCAAAGAAGCAATATCTATAAAACATGAAATGAAATGCAATATCAAAAATAAGTCAAAAACGGAATATTTACAAAACACAACAATGGAAAAAGAAAAGAATAAAAATAACATAAAAATCACAAGCGACTTTAGACGTGACCTTCGATCGCATGCAGACAACGAACTAAGGCAAGAGCATGCATACTTTTTTAAGAATGTCTGTATCGAAACTTCCCCAAGGCGTCGTAAATCCTGAAGAGAATATCTTTCATATTTATTTCCTCTTTTTTTTACAAAAATAGAGTCAAGTGTGATCTGACAACAACAACAAAACAAAGCAGCAGACGAGTTGGGATTTTTGAAGTGGGGGTGGGGATCTCTGTACTCACCTGATAGGATTTCTTGCTGCACCTCCTTCCGCAACAACTCTGGAGGATTATATTTTCGGCTGAGGAGAAAGACGGCAGGGGGGAGAGCGGGGGAGTAGAGGCCGGTCGATTCGGTTGACCATTGTAGGGAACCTCGTGCTCCACGAACTCACGATCCTGCAAAGGAGGAAAAAAATAATGATTTCCTGTCAATGCAAAAGAAAGGTGATGGCCTTTTTTGTGAAATGGAGACAATTTATACTGTAACGTAGATAGAACTCTATATAACACAGGAAGTAGAGTTAAATCCATTTATTAGCTCAACTCTGAACTAAGAACACTATACTGAGAGATCTTCAGCTTTTATACAAGTGGGGAAAGTTCCAGGATACCTTTCTGGAGACAGTAAGAAAAGTCCAGAGTACCTATCTGGTAAATTGAAGAAAGGTCCAGAATCTTGTGGAACACGAAATAAAGGAAAAACAAATTTTAAATCGACTTGGATTCGAACACATGATCGCCTAACTGAATCCAGCGTCATTACCATTCAGCTATGCAGATTCGGCGCGGTTTCATTTCAATGCGGCAATATCATCTCAATCACATTGCAAAAATGAGGAGGTTGTAAGAGCTGTTGAACTGCAGCACCTCATGCATATGAAAAACTTATTTCCTTTCTCTATATCTATTAACCCTAAATTTCTTAGACAGATTGCTTTGTAAAGTA
Source organism: Argiope trifasciata (assembly GCA_026543055.1). Classification (NCBI taxonomy): domain Eukaryota; kingdom Metazoa; phylum Arthropoda; class Arachnida; order Araneae; family Araneidae; genus Argiope; species Argiope trifasciata. The sequence continues at coordinate 1,522,692 of JAPMOQ010037314.1, read as the reverse complement.
TAGATAAAATCCCTTGTAATGCGTTACAGATCTATACTGATGTCAGCATCGGTGAAGGCGTTATTTCGGGTTGTAGATTTTTTTTTTTTTTTTTTGTTGAAACGGAAAGCGACATTGGGATCTGTGCAAGAAACCCTGACAACTACTCTGTGTTACGTGTAGAACTAATAGCTATGAAGGTGGCTTTGAGATTTCGCATAACTGACAGTGTTTGCACTGTTTGAATTCTGAATGATAGCCGAAGTTCCATTCAGCCTTTATCTGCATGAGGACCACACGACTAAGAACACCATCCAACTTTTGAATCACTTGATTGCCAATGTTAAGATCACCTTTCAGTATGTTTCGTCGCATATAAATGTGCACGGAAATGAAATTGCTAATAGTCTGGCCCGATGGGACATCCACAAGGATACTGCTTATGGTGGCAACCTTTTTCAGAAATCGCCACTTGGATTGGGTAAGATATCTGTTTTTCTTAGAGGAGGGCCTTTGAGCATGAATGATATGTGGAAAGTCACCCTGGAGCTGTTTTAGTTGGGGCTGGCAACCGGCGCGATCAGAAAACTCTCGCTGGATTTCGAATTGAACACACTCGAGTACAATATCATGGGGCGGGTCACAAAGTTTTTCCCATATGTCCAAAATGCAATGCGACTCAAGATGCTCCAGAGTAATAATAATATATAATATGTTACTTTCTCGATTCCATTAAATTATGTATTTCGGTGAATTTTACTTATTTGTCATTTTATCTCAAAGGAATTTAATTTCAACAATATTTGTAAATCTTAAAAAAATGAAGTTTTAAGCTTGCGTTATTTTATTTCAATCAGGATGTCATGAAAAATATTAAAATGTGTAAAAATGTAGAAAGAACATTTTAATACTTTAAATTTCTCAGTTGATCTTTCAAACATGCCATATAATTTGCACCTAGTTATCAGACCGAATAACATTTATTTTTTCCGTTTAAACAAGGTTTTGGAGGAGAAATTATAAGGTTTAAGGTTTTCATACTTCAAGAGCAAAAGTTTAAATAAGAATTTTTTTTATATGTTTCAAAACATTTAAAATGGCGACTAAATGCAAAAACTGCTTTATTAGAAATGGAGTGAGTTTTTAAAATTTAAATTTAGAGCAAAATTTTTCTTAACTAAATTTTTTTGGGATTCCATATAAATGCAGGGTACAAAGACGATAAAATTTGCTGATAATTTCAAAATAATACATGCATAATTTTTTCAGTTTTGACCAAAAAAATATTTACATATTTATAGAAAAAATATATATTTTGACTAATATTTCTTGGTCTGAAATCCAGAACTATTCTAAAAAGTGCTGTCTGATGTTTACAAACGAGTTTTTTAAAGTAACATTTACTGTACAAACAATATACAACGCTGATAATGTAATAATTTGTATCTAAAAATTATAAAAATACTTTAAAATAAACAGACTAATTTGTGTTAAAAATTGATAACTTTTATTATTTTATGATTAAATATATAGCATAATTGTAAAAATTATTATTTAAGGTTCTCAGAATCCTTTATTAGTGATTAAAATTTAATATGTAATAATAACAAATTTAGTTAAGGGAAACAATATAAATAGAAAGCTTCTTTAAAATATTTTCTTTTTTTTTCCTTTCGAATTAACTACAATCGAAATCAGGGACGATCTTTTAACAATGCATTAATTACAAATATAAAGGAAACATGAAATTCTATTTATCACTGAATTTAAAACATATGTTAGACGAGTTCCGTGATAATAGCTGCTAATGAAACTCAAATCTATTTTTTATGAATATAAGATGATAAATTTAAATTGAATAAACAAGGCTATGAAATGTAAATGATTTTTATGGTTTTGCAACAGAAATTCGCGATTGCATCATTATTTTTGCTTCTAAGTTATCTTTTTAGTGATTACAGCAGTCTTAAGTACAAATTATCTAGAATGGTGCGTTTTTATTAGTTAGAACTGTAGAACAAATCTTAAAGAAACGCATAACAAATCTTTTAGAAATGTAAATCATAATTAACAAAAACAGTAATTTTATTTTATTTTCATTGCTGATTGGATAAAATGCAGTCTTTTTATTACTTGATGCAATAATATAAATGGAATAAAACATAAAAGATTGTTTTATTAAGTATTTGTAGCTAAAAGAAACGATTATATTTATCATTTACTATTCCTGGAATGTTTAATGCAATGAAGTAAATTTATGTCGTATAACGCGACATAAGCTGACTTCAAGCTACGCGACACACGTTACAAAGCAGTGCATAACATCAAAACGTGTAAGTTTTGCACTGTGCTGAAAATGGAAGTACGTGCCTGGCATCCGACATTATATGCATTATCCAGATTTTCTCTTACTTTTCGAGGAAAAAAGTACCTTATTGTTTGCTTTTTGGATTCTTAAGTGCGCAAGATTCATAAGCGTTTTACAAAATAATAATTTTATTCATTGAATGTATATGGTGTGTAAAATTTCGAAAGGAGGTCTTTAAATCTACATTATATTCTGTAAGACATTCTTTTAACTGTAAAGGATTTTACAAACTCTAATCTATAAGTAAATATAGTTATGAATTTTCAGTGTTGCTTCTTACTCTAGTTGGTTTCATCGCAAGGAAGACCCATTTACAGTCAACTCTGATGGATGTTAAACGAATGCCAATCAAATATTCGTCGACAATATCAAGGAACAATTTAGTATTGAGATTGACAGGCAAAACAGAAAATTCCAAAATCAACAGAAGTTTTGGCGATATGACTGTTAGAATTTGAATTATGAGGGTCTTTTTAGAAGTTTTTGTGCTATGCTTCGGAAGTTATAAAAAGCCAGGAAACAGAGTTGGAATCGATTAGTTGAATGCAACTCAAGCGAGTAACGAGTTGTGCACCGGATCTTTTAATCCAATATTGATTAAGTCTTCATGTAATCGATAAATCGTGTGCTGAATAGCCAGTCCGATTATCGAGTCACAAGTGAATCAGCTATCAAATTAGTCTAAAGCAAATAGACATTGAGATTAGCAGACTTCTTAGGGGTGTGAATAAATTTATGAAGTCTCTCTCCCTGCAGAGTACTCTGTGAGCACTTTCTGTCATGTAATGATTGTTTATTAATGATTTTTTACGCGTGTTTTCTATTTATTATGAATTTTGTTCTTGTGTACTCCTCGATTGAGTTTTGTCGTCTGTATGTTCTTTTCTTCGTAACATCCTTATCTGTTTTTAAGCTTGTTGGACTATCACACCGTATATCCACAACACCAGACCCACTGATTTTGCTGATTTTTTCCCAAGTTTTGGTAACCATATTTATTTAGAGATAATCAATAAACTATAATATAATTAATTTATTAATTAGAAAATTTCAAATTTACTTCAAAATAATTCAAATAATGCTACTTATGCCAATGATACTAATATAAACAATAACGATATTATTTTTACAATAATAAAAATTAAATGAATGGTAATTGGTAATCTTTTATACAAACTCTACTGTCTGGAAATAAATCCGATGTTGAATATTTACTCTCATGAAAATACAATTTTGATTTCAGTATGAAAAAAAAATCTTATTCCACCTATATAATATGAAAAAATACTGCCACTGTGCAAGTAAAATGTTTCAAAAATGCCTGCTACAACCAACTTTTCCTTTAAAAAAAAACTTAGAAATGTTTAGCTATACATGCATTACTGCTAATGTATGTACCTGTTGCTCACTTATTATCAATTCCTTCAGTGTCCTGCATTTCGTAAGTTCGCTGCTATTCAAGTTTTCTAAAAATATCTCTTCAATGTGAAATCATTGAAAAATCTCTTCAATGATTCGACCGAACGCTTTTAATAATTTGAAGACTCTCACACAAACCATTTAGCTGTTAAAATGCTTGGAATGCGACAAAACCCACGTCATTTCTCTTGTAAGACATTTTATGGGCAGTATTATTAAGTGAATATACTGTCTACACTGTATTACTAATCATAGTTAATGAAAACTTGCTTCATGCTGTCTTTAGAGAGACGAAAAAATTTCAAATGTCTTCAATTTTAAGTAAACTATTCAATAAAAATCAATTTTTATTTATGCCTGCTAAAACTTAAACTTTTTTTCTTCTTAAATAGAAGTTGCATAAGGGTAAGATATAAATTTCACATAATGGCAGCATGCGAAATGACGTCAAGATGCTATTATCTGGTGAGTGCACATAAAAAGTGGCAAAAGTGGAAGAGTTCTGAATGATTATGTTCCAGCCACTGGTTTTGTTCTGGATATACATAGAAATGTTCTTTCTAATTTGTTTTATTTTGAATGTCAGATAAACAGAAAAAACCTTGTGAGGTGCGTTAATAAATACCTAATAAAATATTTAATAATATGTAATAAAAAAATGAAATTTTAATAAAAGAATTAGGAATAATTTAATGGAAAAGTATAAAAAATAATTATTTCACCCAACAACATAATTCTTTGCACACCAGTAGTATTTCCACGGTGATGAATTTCTTCAATATTTATAATGGCTTCTATCATTATATGTTTTTCACGCAAACGTGAATGAAGCCCTTAAATTTTACAAAACATTGCATAACATCATGAATACTTATATTTAAGATATTACTACCTCGAATATTATATTAAACCTTAAATTTTATAAAAATTGCTGTAAGTGAAGGATATTATACATTTTTAAAAATACAATAGAAAATGGAGGATACTGGAAATATAAAATGCTCTACAAAAAAAGTAGGTACTGAAGCAAATATTTCAAATTATTGTGCAATATAAACATAGGGTAAGATATAAATTTCACATAATGGCAACATGCGAAATGACGTCAAGATGCTATTAACTTTTCGCTCGATCCTGAATCTAGAAGAGGAGAATTGGAAGGTCTTGGCGATGTTAAATTTTGGTGATGTGATTTCCGATATTTTAAAATTTGTTTGTAGGGCAACCTACTGACCTCCTTTGTTTTGTTTTTTCCGGTTTATTAGATTGTTGTTCTTTTCCTATGTGTTGCATACGCAGTGTAGTGATTGGATTTTTGAAGAGTTAGGAAATAAGCGTTCATAGATGGCGCTAGTTTGCAGTGATTGGATTTTGAAGAGTTAGGAAATAAGCGTTCATAGATGGTACTAGTTTGCAGTGATTGGATTTTAAAGCGTTAGGAAATAAGCGTTCATAGATGGTGCTAGTTTACAGTGATTGGATTTTTGAAGAGTTAGGAAATAAGCGTTCATAGATGGCGCTAGTTTGCAGTGATTGGATTTTAAAGCGTTAGGAAATAAGCGTTCATAGATGGTGCTAGTTTACAGTGATTGGATTTTTGAAGAGTTAGGAAATAAGCGTTCATAGATGGCACTAGTTTGCAGTGATTGGATTTTGAAGCGTTAGGAAATAAACGTTCATAGATGGAGCTAGGCAACTAGCTCGAGTGTAATTGAAAGGATGAGGTGGCTCGAATGTTTGCTTTTGGAAGAGTTATTGAGCAGAGTAACTCGAACGAATCTGAAATAAATTTGTTAAGTTTTTCTATTTGCCTATTTCTTTCAAAGCACTCACGAACCAAAGCCCTCATATATTGTTTTTAATTCAATTTTAAATATCACTCTCAAACTTTCATATACAATCTTGGATATTATAGAAAATAGTGATATTTGCATGTTATCGTGAGAACACACAATTGCTGATATCATAAAAATTCTACATTGTTATGAATATTAATCAAAATTGAGATTATTGAACAATAAAATACAATATACATATACAAAATATCACAAAATATTTAAAACACAGCATATAAAAAAAACAAAATACGATATACAAAATCACAGTTATTTAAATACTGAATAATGCAGGATATCTCAAATATTCTGCAAAATGAGGATCACGAAATACTAAATTATAATATCTCAGAGATAAAGCGGGAATGTGAGACGAATAGGAAAGACTCACCGTCGTTTTCTCGAGACACCTGAGCAGGTGGTGATGCTGCAGCTCGAAAATGTCCTCCTGGAAGTCCTCGACCTCTTGACCACTTTCTCTGGCGGCTATCCTCGCTTCCACTGCTTTCTTCTTGCTCACGAAGGCCGCTCCGGTGGTCGCCTTGGCGATGCGGATGCGAGCCATTCGCGCTTTCTGCAAAAAGAAAAAAACATGAAGATTGGCGACAGTCTCTGAAGGCAATATCATATATTAAACATTAGTTGATATCCGGCGCGCTGCTGCTGCCGAAAAAAAAATAGGTATGATCAATTAATAACTTGGCAAGGTTTTATCGAAATAGGATGAACGGTAACACAGCATATATAATACGAACAAACAAGTATTCATTTTTATGTATTAGATTTGTGTATTCTTTTAGAATCGTAATGCTTGGTGTTCGTTCAGAATGGTATTGAAAGAAACTATTTATTGTATCTCGTGATTCGTTTCATATTCGTTCAGAATTCTTCAATTTAATTTTAGAAAATGAGATTAAAATATTTTATTTTAAAATTGATTAAACATTGAAAACATATTTATACCATAAAATTGTTCATATGGTTGAATAGATAATTTTTGAAAATTATGATGGGGTAAATTTATTTGTACTGCAATATTGTTGGTGTTTGCTATGAAAGACGCTAAAATTCAATGAAAATATAAAACTTCCTGGGTTGGTCTCCCCACAACTCGCGCACAATCTGTAATAAAGGTGTTACCTCTGAGAATGAATTGCATGACATTTGCGTACTATAGCTACAAAATATTAACCTTTAACTTGGACTCAGCATTTCTACTGATTTTATTGTTTCCTCGGCTTGTTATTTGGAGATGAATCCTTGGTAAATAAATGAGATTCAGATTCGAATTTTTATTTTTTATTTTTAGATAATTGTACTATCCCTATAGCCATCCCGTAGGTGTAAAAAATAAGATGACTAAATTTCATCGCAATAGGATGAATGATTTAAGAAGGCATAACAGACATACAGACAAACATTCATTATGTATATATATAGATAGGAAGCAAACCTAGCATCTGAATTCATCTATTAATGTAAATGAATTAATACATGGTGTTTTCATGTAAATGCACAATTTATTTGCAAATATTTAGAAGAATTTTGGACAAACAAAAACATTGCATTGAACTTTGACCCTGAGCATTGCATGTTTAGGATCAGTGTTTAATTAAAAGAGAAATTAATTACATAGCATGACATGAAGCATAATATTGTGCCATAGTGTTGTGCCATACGACTTTATATCATTCACAATTCTTTAATAATGCTATATTGCTTAATATCATGTGATATTGTACAATATATGAATACTTCTTGTATTCCTGCCAGTACTGAACGTTGTATGGATAGCATCCCAAAATATCTGTAATTCTTGTGTACAGCTAACTAACTTGCAATATCAAGAATTTATAAAATCTCTTAGAAATTAGCCATGAAATAACAATTAAAAAGTCAATTCTGCATAAAAATAAATGCTTAAACGAGACCTGAATTGTGATTTTAGGAACAATAGCTAGGCAAGACTGCCGAAAATTTCTCGAATTTGTAATGTTCAATTAATAAAAAACTTCTTAAAATTATCTCTATCTGAATCTGTTAACAAAAAGAAAAAAAAACATTGGAAAAATGACATTTAAGCAAAAACAAAAAAAAGAAATCCACAAAGTTGTGATTATATTAAAAAAAATCAGACACAAAAGCAACAGAAATAAAAATCATTATTAATCATAATTTATAAAAGATTGATGTTATTTTCGAATCTGTTTAAGCATTTTCTCAAAACACAGACACAACTCAAACATTCAAAGATAATTTCATTTATTATTCTATTATCTGTGATATTATAATTTAAAAAAGGAGGAATACATTAAAATTGTATGAACAATACATAATTTAATGTATTGTACATCGAATAATACATAAAAATACATAGAATGTTAAAAATATCATTAATTTTGATCTATAATATTTAGAGCTCCAATAATAGCAACCATTAAAGGAGAATAGGTTACTAAGATGTGTTATTAATTATAAAATATACATACTGTCAAATACGCTGAAATTTAAATATACTTCTTTAAATTTTTAAAAATAATAATAGAATTTTAAACTTTAATCAATGCTTATTTTTGATTCGGTTACAATTTATTGCACATGAAGCGAAAGAATACACTTTCATTACATAGCACATAGTACATTTTACCTCATTATTCCTCTATTCAGATATTTGAGTTAAAAATGTTCAATTTCCATAATTTATAAAAATTCTAGTGGGTAGGAAATATAAATCAATTTTCTCAGTTTTTGGATCAATTTTCTCATTTTAACAGTAACATTAAAAATAATCCCAGTAAGTTATAATATTTACCAGATCATTAAACTTATAAAACAAACGAAGAAAAAAAGTTAAATATTATAAATTTCCATTCATTTTTGAGGTTTTTTGACGTACTTATTTTAAGACCTATAAAGATTTTAAGCATATGGTAATAAATGGAGCTAAAATTAAGTGTTAATGGGGCTACAGGGGTTCAGTATCAGGAAAAAACCTTCATAAATAGAGATTTCAATAAAACTTGCAACCGATGTCCTTTAAATTGATTTTACTAATAGAAATGAAATAATATAATTATATATTTCTGTTCCTTTTGCTTCTTCATAAAAAATAAAGAAAAAGGAAAATTATTTAACCAATAAATATCTGTTTTCTAGATTTGATGAATCTTCATGTTCTAAACTTCACTGATACTGACATAATTATTGAAATCATGCTTCTCGATCGATTTATCAATAAATCTGGGCATTTTTGAGGTTCGAACTTGGGACCATTGGGTCCGTAGCCGCGTAACATAACCCCTAGATAAAAGTGTACACTCCTGTCTGGAAGTTGTTACGTGGCTTATAAACCTACCATCACATTACTCCCCCTCCAATGAATTGGATGTAAGACGAATGATGTTATCGTAGCAAGTATTTTTGGTTGGCGATGAACGCTTTAATCGCGTCAAGCGTTAAGGCGGGTGACGAATGTTTTAATTGCGCCAAGTGTTAGGGTGGGCGATAAACGTTTTAATAGCACCAAATGTTATGGCGGACGACGAACGAACTTTTTTGTCGAGCCATACATTATGATGACTTTTACTACCGGTAGAGGGCGCCCCGAAGGGTGCGTTTGTTAGTTCAGAACCAGGGAAGATTGATCAGAAGATTGAGTGTTCAAATCACTTACTACCATAAATTTATTACTCAAAAACGCAGCACTTTAGTAGATTTGGAATATAAGGTTGTCATTAGAATACCGTTTATGTTCATCAAATTTCAAACCAGTTTCGTCAAACATTTTATGGCGTGTCGGACGGTCTCTTCGTATGTATATAAACTTAACAATTCAGATACGCAATTAATTAGCTCAATGAAATTCGGTATCTCTTTTAATGTCAAAACTGCCGATTACACCACGTTTTGAATAAAATCGATAAAAACTACAGCATGCTAGATTTTCTTTATTGAATTACAGACATCGAATTGCCAAAATATCTGAGAATGTAGAATGTAGAACAGAGACAGCTCTTTAAACTTTCAAACCAACCGAGATTGTCTGATATATTTTGCTAGACATTAAAAACAAAAGGAAGGGATAGAAATTCGCTTTTGCTTAATTCGAAATTATCTGATATCTAGTCCGCTAAAATCTTTCTTCTTTTTTATTTACCTGTTTGAAAATAATTCCTGTCATTCCTTATGTATTATTAAGAAAAATAAAAGGTAATTCTTTAAATTCTTAAAATTTAGCTTTAAAATTTCGTAAAATGTGAATTAAATATAAGAATCACAAGGGGTATTTAAAGGAAAAAGTATCAAACGTCGTAACATCGTGACCGTTAACATATTTGCATACACTGCTATGGGAGAATATAGCGAGATAACTAGTAAAGCGATGTGTTTCCAGAATAAATTGGAGCATGCGCACATGAGAGCAAAAACCCTTATAAAGAGCACCATCCAATTGACGTGGCAGTGTGATCGGCGTTCATGCCATTCTCATCGCTCCTACGAAGATGATCACGTTAGCTATTGAAATTCAGGTTATTTTGAAACTTTTCTCTTCTACCGGAGATTAGGCTCCCATTTAGTTAGGCTAGGCACTCCGTTAACCATATCATTACTTACGTGGCAGTACATGTGAAGATTTTACAGAAGAACCATTATCTAAGATGGGCATTGTGAGACAATGGGAAGACTAAGCAGGTCCATCAAGAACAAAAGACCGGGATTATTCATAGAGAGTATAAATCTACTTCATGATAACGCACATCCACACATCTCCAGGATCACACAAGCGGAAATGGCCAAGTTAAAATGAGAGCAACTCGGACATCTATCCTACAGCTCGGACATATCGCCTTGGGATTTTCATGCATTCGGTCCCCTAAAAATTAATCTGAAAGGAAAGCGCTTCAACTTGGACTGCGAACTCAAAGACGCTGTGAAGGACTGGGTTTGGTCACGGACATAAGAATTCTGTGAACAAGGAATCCTTCGGCTTGTTAATCAATGAAATCGTTGTCCTCTGGCCTATGGTGTAAATTTTGAATAAAGGCTTTCTTTATACCCCCAGTGTGGATTCATACCTTTTCATTTGAGCACACCTTGTATAAGAAATTAATAAAATGAAAATAAGTTATTAGAAATTCTGGAATTTATTCGTTCTGATCAACCTTCTATTTCAAAGCCACATTAGTTTATTATCTTCCGTTTTGAATTCATCGTATCATATTTTAAATTCATCTCCATTTTTAGTAATGTGGTTTACCTTCATCATTTTGGCATCATTCTGGCAACATTTGTAGATGAATCGAGTAGCAGTGGATTTTCAACTACCTAAACTAGGCTATACCATTAATTTAGGTATCAAAGAAATAAATTCATAAAAAATACAAATTCTAAAAATTATAAGGTATTTGAAATACAATGTGTGTTTACATTGAATGCATAAAATAAATATAAAGTAAATTTAAGATTATTTATTAATAATATATAAGAATATTAATAATTCATTTAAATGGCTATGCTAATTTCCATTTAACAGATCTTATAAAATACTAATTTTCAATTATATATTTGCGAACAGTTAAGTATTTTCTTATATTAATTCCATTATAATAATTAATAATTTTAAATGTAGGTAGAAAATAATCAATTAACGGTTTTATATAATTTTTTAATTTTTTTATTCTAGAATTTTTTTTTGTAATTACAAATTTGTTTAATGCATATATATATATATATATATAATGATTCAGAAAGTCTTGTTTTTATGAAATCCTCCTGGTAATCTATTATTTTAAATAGCGTAGTAAGGAAATTGCAAGGAATGCATTACGAAAGCATTATTTCATTATTTAACACTTTTTTAAAGAATTCGAGCTTTGTAAATTAATAGATGAATAAGTGAAATTTTTTAGAATAATGTACATGAGAGATACTAATTTAAAAAGGTAATACAGAGATCAAAATTTTAATTAAAATCAGTTTAGTAAAATTGTAAGTATTTAATTAAAATTTTTCCATTAAAACTTTTTTATTCACAGGTAAAAATGCTATAAATAAGTTTTATCACCAAGCGATTGAAATTAAATTAAAAAATATCTACGTTATTAATATAGACCTCTTTATCAAATGAAGGTTAAAAGCTTACTTAAAATTTATCAGAAGATTATATGGATATAATTTAATTATTCACACTTATATACAGATAATTCTTTTCTTATTAATGTTCTTTATTGTTAATAAGAAGTATTTTCAATATGAATAATTTATTAAATTAAAGGATAATCTAAATAAGAGTATATTTAAAACTAATTAATAAAATACTTTTCCTTTTTAGCCTAATATATAGTATTAGCTGGTATTCGTTATGTTGTTGCCACCGAAAAAATATCAAGTGCTATCAATCAATTATTTGACAATGTTTTATCGAAGTAGGATGAACGATAAAACCGTATATAAAACATGAACAAACCAATATCCTTTTTTAATATTATATTTGTGTATTCTATTAGAATTGAAAAGATTGGTGTTCTTTCAGAATGGTGATAAAAGAAACTATTTATTATATCTCGTGCTTCGTTAAATATTTGATCGAAATTTTCAAGTTTCATTTTAGAAAATGTGATAAAAATATTTTCTTTTAAATCTTATAAAACATATAATATTTATATTTATATCATAAAATCTTTAATATAGTTTAGAGATTATTTTTTGAAAATTAATGGAGTGCAAAATTATTTGTAAATATATCTTTGGAAGTTACTGCGAAAAAAGGTAAATATAACTTAAAATTAAAAACCCCCAGGATTGGTCTCCCCTAAATTTTCTCGCATAATCTGCAATATAGTTGTTGCCTCTGAGAGTGATTCACATGGCATTTTTGTTCAATAGCATTACAATATTAACCTCTAACTTTGATTTAGCATTTCTGCTGGATCTATTGTGTCTTCTCGGTGATTTATTTGGTGATAAATCCTTGGTAAACAGATGCTGTTGAGATCGGAAATTTTAATTATTTTTATTTTAGATAATTATACTATTCCTATAACCATCTTTTTGGTGTAAACAATAAACTGACCAAATTTCATCGCAATCGAGTGAAAGGCTTAGGAAGGCATAACAGACATACAGACAAACATTCATTTTTATTTATATAGATTTAAAATATAATATATAATTTTATTTGTACCAGTTCATTTTATTCTACTATCATATGCATCATTAAAAAAAATCAGGCAAATAATTAAATCAGTTCACACACTGATTAACGAACATCTTTTTTTTCCCTTTGCAATTTAAATTAAAAAAACGTATCAATCAGGATTTGGCTAGTTTGGATCAGAAATCTGAAAGGAAACAGCTGTTTGAATCCACTTTTAAACATGTTCCTCAAAGGAGGGACAAGCGTTCAGTGGTTGAGGGATCACTCAAACTGAAGATCATTAAAGTGATTTTCAAAAATTCTCTTCACGAATTTTCTCGAATAAAAGTTGAAAGTTCCAATTTAATGATGTTCAAGCAACACTAATTGCTTCCATTCTCTGTCGTTATAGGGAAAGCTGTGTTATTGAACTTGGCTCCCTGCCATTTCAGTTTCAAGGAGACACTTTTCGGGACATTGTATGAGTAGTTGATGCACCCCCTCTCCCCCACTAATAGTCTGAGCTCAAAGAAATGTGTCTCAGACTACGGTATAACTTTATTCCATTTCGACTTTCATGCAATTATAATTTATTTTGAGATTTTGGAGGTATCAGCCATTTTATTCAAAGAAAATTAATGAGAGTCCTCAACTATTGTTCCAAAATTTTGCAAACTTTTGTAAAATATTGATTTATATTTCTTCGTTGATTATATATGTTGGGAATAAGTCAAAATTCTCCTATTTATATCGACAGCATCCGAAATAAGGTTCAAATTTTTTGAATCCAGCCAATTCGTTGCAGTCACATGAGCAGAAATCTAATACGATATGCTAATAAGATGACTCTTATTAGTATACCATTGAAGAAGATGAATGTTTGTTTATCGCAGTACATATAAATGAGAAATCAAATGTTGGAGTCGTAAATAACTTTATTCCATTTCGATAGCTATAATTTTTCATATAGCTATAATTTTTTTTTTGAGATTTTAGAGGTATCAGGAATTTCATTCAAAGAAGATTATTAAGAATCCTCAACTACTGTTCCAAAAATTTTCCAAACTTGTAAAATATTGATATATATATATTTTCGTTGATTATATATGTTGGGAATAAGTCAAAATTATCCTATTTATATTGGCAGTATCCGCAATCGGGTTCAATATTTTCGAATCCAGCTAAATAGATGCAGTTACACGAGCAGAAATCTAATACGATATGCTAATAAGATGACTCTTATTTGCATACCATTGAAGAAGATGAATGTTTTTTTATTGCCGTATATATAAATAAGATGTCAAATGTTGGAGTCATAGATAACTTTATTCCATTTCAATAGTTATAATTTTTCACATAGCTATAATTTATTTTGAGATTTTGGAGGTATCAACCATTTTAATTAAAGAAAATTAATGAGAATCCTGATCTATTGTTCCAAAATTTTGTAAACTTTAGCAAAATATTGATTCATATTTCTTCGAATTACAAGACTGCATGCTTTCATTTCCAGTTTCATGCAGTTATGATTTGTTAATTAACTAGCTGGTACTCGGAGCGTTGTTGGCGCAAGAGAAATAAATTTGAAAATATCGTTTGGAATTTGAAATGAATGTCTCGTTTAATTAGGAACGATAGAAAGAATAATATTTATTTTTGTATCGGGAATGAATACATTCATTGAAATTGAAGGATATATAAAGGAGAAGCTGAAATAATATTGATTCTATTTTTCTAAACTTTACTATTCAAGATTTTACGGTTGGCAATATTTTTTTGTTTTTCCATTTTCAGCAGAAACAAATAAGTACAAGTAATTAGTATTCAAAGTTTCATTGCAATCGGGTGAGCGGCGCGGCAGCGCATAAGACACATACAGACAAACATTCATTTTTATTTATATAGATATAAGAAATGTTAAACATTCTTATTCGAGATGAATGGGATTTTTAATCTTCAAAAATTGTACAAAATTTGGCAAATGTATGAAATATATCTATTTATGCTTTTTTTAAATGTTATTTTTTTATAGATTACAATCCAAAGCCAATATAAGGCGGCGGTGGTCTGGTGGTAAAATTTCAGCTTCGGAACCGGAAGGCTTTTCTTATTGACCTAGCTCTACCGAAAAACCGTCCTGTAAAGGCCATGTCCCTCGGCGAAATATCGTCTACATTTTTCGTCAGCAAACGACAGCGAAAGTGACGTCACTATTAAAATTTCACATGATTGGTTGAATTTCGGTCTGCATTTTTGGATAGTGTAGACAATATTTCCGTCACTATCAACGGCATTTTCAAGCTGGTTAAAAAAGTTGTCGATAACGAAAAACTTGCTTGATAAGTTTTTGAGAGTAGAAACGGAAAATTGCTGACGATTTTTTGCCGTGTAATAAGGCTTTAATCGTGTTTGGTTCACGATAAATCCATAGAGGCCAAACGCCCTGCTATTGGTGTGATACGGAGGTTTGGTGGGGGTGGATTCCAGCTCAAGTGTCGTACACGTCATCTGATTAGGGTTCAAAATTACGTCCATACCAAAATATCACTAGCGCTACTATAAAATGGAACGTTAATGTAACTAAATTAAACCAAGTTCAATATTTACTTTAAAAGAGTAAAATGTTTTGGTCTAGTACTTTGCTCGTGTATTATTTGGAGACTTTTCTTCTTTTGATAACATCCACAACTTTATTTGGGATATTGCGTAGGTCAAAATCAGAGTTTCATTTCAAAAAGGTAATAAATTTTATATGCAATGTACGGTTTAATAGAATTGATTATTGACTAAAGGTGCAAGACAACAAGGATGGATATTTATGTATTTCATACAGATACGACTTTCTTTCATCAAAGTATCGTATCATTATTGAAATCAAATCTTTTATACACATAATGTATCGACAAAAAAGGCTTTCTCCATGGAACAACTGAACTCTTTTTAATAATCTCGCCGTTTTTACAGCATTCTTAAAGCACATGATAATTGAGAAGACAAATGATAGTTAGGAAATTGAATTTCAAGCACCTTTTCGGTTTCAGTAGACATTTTCTTCAAATAATTTTTCTTTTTATCGAATAGCTGCAATGAAAATAAACTAAGTAAAATTATTTTTTGGATATTATCCAGCAAATTATTCTTATTGAATATCTGTCACAAATCTCAATTTTGGGAAGGGTAGTTTTATTTTATTTTTGTTTGGATAGTGTTTAATTATTCTCTTTTCGAGAATTATGTATAAGTATAATTGAAGATTTTTCTAAAGAATACTTTTCCCTTAAGTTAAAATTTTCATTCATATCTCAATTTAAATTGATTTGAAACGCGGCTTTGAAAATAAAAATTTGAAAAATTTTGTTATTTCGTAGCTTTTTGCGGTAAAGAGATGACGGATGGTATTGTTGAGTCTCGCCAATGTGGATATTGAATTCCGTCAAGGATCGAACTCGCGACCTTCCGATTTGCAGCAACATATCCGCTATACAAAAGTGATCACCAAAGTTTAGTGGCTGTTACTGGCTTAAGATACGAGACTTGAGATTTCAATGAAGTTAGCAGCAGAAATTAGTGCGACAATTCTCTCTTATTCGACAATTCTTCTCATTTTCTTGTATATCATACTATCATAAAATATTCAACAAAACTACTAAGATATTGCCTGGCATTTAGAATATAGAGCAATATTATAGAGATATTGCGCCATTTAAATTTTGTAGTTGAATTCGTCGTGTAGGAAAAGAATAAAATTTGTATTTTACATATTTTCTCTTTGACTGATTGAACCTATTCTTTGGAACATTACTACAATTCAAACTCAAAGCATAATGCCAAGTTTCATTTTTTGTTTGTTCCTTTTTTGTGTTATCGTCTACTCAAATGTAAAAGCAGACAGAATGGCAGAAAATTACAATTTTCATAAATTAAAGCAATTATTTTGGTACTGAAAAAGTGGTATTACTTAGTTTAGTGGTTTAAATTATTCAGGGCTAGATTGAAAATTACACTGAATTTATGAGTATTGTTTTCCCACTAATATAGATAGACAGAGCGATTTCTTTTTGAATAACCATGTCCAAAATGCCTGTAATTAATACCTGTAATTTTTTTAAAAACTATCTACTGAAATCTCACTTGTTTAGTATTTATCATTGTTATAGTTTTCTTCTAGAGTAACTCCTGTATATACAATACATGACTACAATTATTTCAATTTTTCAATATATAAATCTAGTTATTTACACAATATCTATGAGGCAACATACTTTTTTGAATTTCCATATTCTGCAATATGGAGGAGTAAATGATATTCTTTTTTTAAGCACAGAAATTCATAGAGAGTGCAGCGATTCTGAACAACACCAATTTATGCTTTTGCGCATGTGCATTGATAAAATACATTTGTTCTGTAGGAAATGCAATACTTTCTATCCTTCCAAAGACTTAGAAAATGGGTTTTCAATGTTTGTGAACATAAAAAATTTTGTGACCTCGAAATAGGAGTATAAATTAAAAAAACAAAAACAAATGAAGGATAGATATTATAATTAAGAATACATTTAAACAATTTTATCCTTACATTTTTATGGTGAACAAACACAAAATTAACATTTTTAGATAGATATTTGCGCCGTGGTAGCCTGGATGGTAGAGAGTCAGTCTCGTAACCGAAAAGTAACGAGTTCTGTCCTCGTCACGGCCAAAGACCGCCGTGTTGGCTCATAGCAGTTGGGGCACGTTGACTGCAAAGTCCTCCAAGTTCTCCTAACAAATTATACCTCTAGGTTTACTGAATCAGAAATGAGTCGGTCTCAGATTTGGATGTCTATTCTGACTTGCAGATGAATTAATGAGTTCGACCTCCCCCTCAAAAGGGTTGTGTCGTGTGTATTCGAGTAAAGTCGTCCTTTCACCTTAACGGTGCAAGTGAACAACGAAAGGCGCACACTTCTGCATTAATTCGAAAGAGCTATTCTCATTCGGCTTGGTACTAGTGGCATTAGACCGAACCGACATATGTATTTTAACACTAGAGTTTGGGACTGTTTTTATTACTTAACATATTTATAAATGAGTATATAGAATGTGTGGGAAACATTTATTTACAATTTCATTGTAACCTTAATTTTTTTTAATTTGCTGATAGTTAAATTGTTAAAATTTTAATCAAATTTAAAATAATAAAATTTTCTGTATTGATAATCAAACTTAATTAGTTAAGACAAAATTTATATTAAGCCAAATGACATCACTGAACAATATAAGGCAGGCTAAATGACTTTTATTGTTACATCGCATCCGTCGCCACTCATTTTTAGAGACAGGCAGACAGACATAATTCATCTATACTTATAATAAAGCTCAATGTGTGTGTGTTGGCGCTCTACAGGCCAGACCGTTTAACCTACAGCTACTAAATTTGGTACATGTATACCTTGGAGGTCGGGAATGTGCACCTCGGAGCCCTTTTTTTGAATTTTTAATTAGTATTTGAATTAATTAAAATTGAAGCGAAAGTTTGACGTTTCTTCGCTATAACTTCTGAAATTATTATCGGACAAACATGATTTTAACATGAATTTAAAGATTACAAAATTAGCTTTCTAATGGTATCAGTGTTTTAATGTATAACTCAAGCTTCTATTTTTAACGAATTTTTAAAGAAATATTTTAACCATGTTTTTTTAGCACGTGACTGGATAAAATAAAAGAAATATAAAATGTGATATCTTCTAAAAAAATAAATGCAAGGTAAAGGATTCAAAAAATCGTTTGCAATATTTATATCATTAATTCCATAAATTATCTTTATTTACAGTAAGCCTAATTGAATGTAGACAGGATATGCATTGAAATCCCGACTCCCGTGATAATAATATTTACTGAAATAAGTAACAGCCAAATATACCTTATTGATTCAATTTAATACAGAAACAATATTGTTGAAAGCATATTTTTCAAAAATATTTAATACATATAGATGCAACAGATGAAAATTTATAGAAATCGCAGGGACCACCATTCACATTCCAAATTGTACTAAGTTAACATATACATTCAACCATAGCTTTACACGAACGATATGCCCAATATCTCTATGGACAACATTCTATGCAGATTGGCTTCTAATTGTAATTCAGCCTAATATTGTTACAAACTCAACTAATATTCCCAAGCGATATAAAATGACTGCTAAATCAGAATCTGAATAATTGTAAACTATGTTTCAATCTATTTAGGTACACAATTACCCATTCGGCACCAAGTCGTCTCAATTAGTATTCCGTAAGACAGATTCAATTGTATGAACTGCATATTAATTTAAGTATTCGCATCATTTGCTCATTGTTGGGAAGTATTAAATGTATCAACTACTTACAATTTACATCGTTACGCATTGTGCATTTATAGTCATGCTTTGGACGTCGAGGTATTCGTCATGAATAGAGAATGGGGAAAAATGTAAAAGTTCAATTCCCAGTAAATGTAAAAGTTCAATATAGTTGGGTAAGTATTAATCTCAATAGAAAATAAAAATCAAATTTAAATATTTAAATATCCTTTTCAGTTAGATAAAAAATATTTATTATATTTTAAAGCAAACATTTTTTTTTGTTAAAATATTTAAAAAAATATAACAGCATTATTTTCTTTCGAGATGTTTCAAATGAATAAAAATATGAAGTTAGTTTTAGTTTAACTTATTTATATTAACATCCCGTTTTGAGGCAACAATAGGGCTATTTTGGGACCTCGTTATTTTGAACAGATGACGTGGACGATACCTGAGCTGGTAACCCTTCAATAAAGTTCAACATGGAAAAAAAATAGCTCTCTATGAGCCGTTTAATTACATAATTTTAGAAGATGTGTAATGTCCGATTGGCTCTTTATCGATTGATTAATATATTTATCCAATAAATAGTGTGCGATCAAAAATTTGCTTTGTTTATTTTTACTAACCTATATGAAAATTAATCGACATTTTTGTAAAAAGTAAAGCTGAAGTTTTTATACAGATTAGGCAAGGTTTTTATATTAACGGCCCCATTTTGAAGCAACACTAGGGCTATTTTAGGACGGACTTCGTCATTTTGAACCGCAGTCAGATGACGAATATGACACCTGAGGTGGTACCCCCTCTCCAAACTTCCACACCCCACTGTGGGAGGATGTTTGGCCCCGACGGATTTAACGTGCACCAGATCCACTTACACGGTGGCTCTTCATTGGAATCTTACCTCGAACCTACAACCCTTCGGTTCCGAAGCCACGATAAACATATGAAGGATCAATAGCCACTTTGAAATCTGTTGTTATAGTAACAATATTAATTTCAAA
Source organism: Argiope trifasciata (assembly GCA_026543055.1). Classification (NCBI taxonomy): domain Eukaryota; kingdom Metazoa; phylum Arthropoda; class Arachnida; order Araneae; family Araneidae; genus Argiope; species Argiope trifasciata. The sequence goes on along the minus strand of JAPMOQ010037314.1, from coordinate 1,502,618 downwards.
AATAGGTAACAGGAATTAACTCTTATTTTTCACTGTCTGATTGTTTCCTACAAGTTATAGAGATTATAAAGAAGAAGATTTATTACATTTCGTCAGCTAATAATATCTATGTCAATTGTATTGTCTTGTACCCTTACATATAGGCAATTTGTAGATGGTAATGTAATAACAGCTATATATATATATATATATATATTCATTTCATTTCCTCATTTTCTTCTCTGTTTAGATGCCTTCAACCGGGGTTCATCATAAATATAGGAATGGGAAGCTTCCAGTACAGTGGTTGGTTCTAGCTACTTGGGGTTGGGACGATTTGGCTGCTTCTTATGATGACGGAATATGCTTCCCACGGGTCCTTGGAATGCAACATCAGTTCTCGCCCATGCTGTTGCAGCTGTTCAGTCCTTCAAATTTATCCGTGTGGTCACAGTGCAGTTCGGAATATTCATTTTGTAAATATTATACTGTTTGGATGGCTGGTTGGTTTGTTGGTTGTTTTTTTTTTGTTTTTTTAGCACGAGAGCCACCTTTGGCCAAATTGCGCCATCCATTTGGTTAAAAAGAGGTTAAATGATCTTTAAAATTTAAATAAATGAATGGTTGCATGAAAACAGGATAAAATAGTTTAAAAACACTGGAAACAGTAGCACAGGATTATTTATTTACAATGAAAAAGAAAGAAGTCAAAGCGTTTGAAGAATTTAAAACGCAATGTAAAAATTTAACAGCAAACAAAAATTAAAAAATGTTTGGATGGTGGTTCTCTGCAAATAATTCAGCGAGAATTACAGATTATGAGTGAAAAAACGGGTTGTGATGAATATTAAAAGATGGGCAGTCGGTTAAAATGTGATCAACTGTAAAATATATGCGACATTCGGAACATATTGTCACGAAGATTTAAATAAAGACACCTTCAGCTTTAAACCAACAAACAAGCTTATTGAAGGAAAGGAGCGACTTGCAACTTTACAAGGTCGAGAAGTTTCCCACGATTAGCGGGTATCAGCTTTTATAGACGAAAAGAATATTCTAGAAACAACACAAAGAAAGGTCTAGAATGTTAGAGAACATAAGGAAACAATAACTAAGGAAACAAACTAAAAATCCACACTTTGGATATAACAGCCATGGCGAGCATCGAATCCGCAAACTCTGGGTTTGGGATCGCGTGCTTTGACCCTTCGGCTATTCAGCTAGTGCTAATCTTTCTTTTTGCATATAGGTGCTCTGTCACTAAATAGTAGGCGCTTGTGAGTCAACCGAGTATGCCCTATACGAAGGTGTAATAATATAACATCATTCCTATGCACAGATAAAACTGGCAACAAGCTTATAAAAGGTTTAATTGAATGCAATTTATTGTTCCTGCGTGATTGCCATGTTTCTTGCCACAGAGAAAATGCTCGGCACTCAAAGAATATCTTTGCATCACAATATGGTATACTGCGATTCGAGAAACAAGTGGCAGTTTCTGCAGCCTGATTTGCCTGCTCGTTGCCACGGATTCCTACGTGACTGTGGAGCCAGCAAAATAAAATATGGTATCCCCTACATTTAAGTCTGTAAACGTTCTAAAATTTCAACAGAAACTGAATGTATATTGCAACGAATTGATCCAATATCTACCATCACAGTCGATAGAGGACGCCACGATAATGATTGGCATTGACATTATGCGGACGTCACACGGAATTCGGTTGCAGAGTGGATTGCTAGTCAGCGAAAAGTCGGCGAGATTGAGGGTTGAATGTGGTTTGTAGGGCTGTGATGCTGTTGAAGCGAAAGACGTTGATGCCTGAAGTTAGTGTGCATATGGATTTAAATGATGATTATGAAAATGAAGTTAAAATACTATAATGTATGAATTTCTTCTTGTCTGTACGTTTGTAAATGTTTTATGTTGTGTGTATTGTCCAACTGTGATGTTATGAATAAAAAATTTTGAAAGAAAAATTTGGCCAAATCGCTCATATAAAATTTGATGACATCACAATATCATATTTGAAATGGGAAAACTGGTTGGATGGCAGATCACCCCTAGCTTTTGGTGTCCAGGGATAAACCGAATATTTTAGACCTTTTTAGATCACTACTTAATATACTTTCTTTTAAACATTATATTTTTTTCTTTGAATAATTTGCAGTGCGATTTTATTTTTAAAATATTTAGGGCTTATACAGTGTCCATGAATTATTGGTTATTATCTGCTCGCCTTGTTTGATGAAAAAATATACAAAACGATCTACAGGATAAAAGGTTGGACCTAATACTTCTAAATGAAGTAAGTGAGTATTTTTTAGTTGTAGTGGCTAATTAAAAAGGAGTTTTAAAAAAATTTAATTTAGTTAATTAAAAATTAATAGAAGCATTAACATTTTAACCGGGAAACTTTAGAGAATATTATAGTACAAAAATCATTTCCAAATGACTTAAATTTTAACAAATTAGCATTCCAGTAAATTAAATTTTATTTCCTTTCATATTATTCACTAGCCGCCTTTGGCGACCAGCTGGTACACCATGAGTAATACGTTCTGAAATTTTCAATTAAATCCCATATTCATTAGCCTTGAAGTAATTCCGGGCATTGATTGGCCTGAAATTAATATTTTCTTTAAGATGATAGACTTAAAGTTCTAAAAGATTAAATTTAATTCAAATTCTAATTTAAAAATTCGAAAAAAGGGCTCCGAGGTGCCCATTCCCGACCCCCAAAGTATACACGTAACAAATAGTTAGCTGTAGATCCCACGGTCTGGCCTGTAGAGCGCCAACACAAACACATTGAGCTTTATTATAAGTATAGATAAAAAATATATGTTATTTTTTCTTTAAAATCAGTACAAAATTTAAGAAATAGTTAAAGTTAAAAGATTCAGTTGTTAATAGTTAAAGAGAATGTAACTTTAATGCTCTAATAATTTATCGGTTATGCTTTCAAAATATTAAAAATGTTTTTTTCTGCAATGTTGCCAAAATATTAAAGATGTTTTTTTAAAAAAAGTGGAAAAGAGAAAAAAATTATTGAATAAATGATTTAGATGTAGCAAACGATTACAAAAACGTTGGCATTGCATTTATTTTTTAGAAACTATCACATTTTATAATGGAAAAAATTATTGAATTAATGATACAGATATTGCAAACGACAATAGAAATATACCATTAAGTCGGGATTTCAATGCATATCCTGTCTAAATTCAATCAGGTTTACTGCAAATAAGGAAGATGTGTTGAGTTAATGATATAGATATTGCAAACGATTATAAAAACCTTTGCTTTGCATTTATTTTTTTAGAAAATATCACATTTTATATTTCTTTTATTTTATCCAGTCACGTGCTAAAAGTTGCATTTCTTTAGACTTGATTTACGATGATAGTTTTTTTTATTTGAACTTCCGGCATTGTTTTCCTTTATTTTATCCAGTCACGTGATAAAAAAACATGGTTAAAATATTTCTTTAAAAATTCGCTAAAAGTAGAAACTTATGTTATACATTAAAACACTGATACCATTAGAAAGCTAACTTTTTAATCTTTAAATTGATGTAAAAATCATGTTTGTGCAATAATATTTTCGGAAGTTACAGAGGAAAAACGTAGAAATTTCGCTTAAATTAAATTAATTCAAATTCTAATTAAAAAGTCGAAAAAAGGGCTAAGAGGTGCACATTCCCGACCTCCAAGGTATAACTGTACCAAATTTGGTAGCTGTAGGTCCAATGGTCTGGCCTGTAGAGCGCCAACACACACACGCGCACAGGGATGAGTCGATGTCTGATTTGGATCTAAATTCTGACTTGCGGATGGATGAATGAGTTCGACCGCCCCCTGAAAATGGTTGTGTCGTGTGTGTTCCAGCAAAAGTCGTACTTTCCCCTTAACGGTGCTCGTTCATAACGAAAGGCGCACACTTCTGCCTTCATTCGAAAGAGCTGCTCTCATTCGGCTTGGTATGACCTAGCGGCATTAGACAGACCCGAAAATTGAGTATACGGTTTTGACATCGAATTTGCAGATTTCTGCCAAATTTTAAGTAAATTCTTTTCAGAGGAAATTCATCTAGCCGGATGTTGAACTATAAATTAATACGATAGCAATAAAACGAACAGATCCAGACAGATAAGATTCGGTACACGTCTATTATGCAAATTTTTTTTCGAATTTTGAACCAAATTCAGCAAAGAATTGACTGTCTGTTTGGTCTGTACTTTCAGAAACATACAAGCCTAATAATCCAAAAAACTGATTACTTAAATATATCAAATTTCGTATGGGATTTTGTGATAAAAAGTGCAATTTTATATTAAATTTTTGTTTCAATTGGATGAAAAAAACTCATCTAAAAGAGACAAATTCATTTTTTGGATACTTTTAAGGTATGCTAGGGATTACTCTACAAACAAAAAAAAGAAGGATGACATGATAGAGTCAGCAAAAATTCTAAATTCATGCCAAAAGTTAATATAGCGTAATATTGTATGCCAATACTGTGTAAGGCAGTGTTTCTCAACCTTTTAGTATTCACGGCCCAATTTTCAATCCTAATTTTCATCGCGCCCCCCCCCTCCCCATCGCATACAATAAAATATATACAATAATAATGTATTTTGAGTATTTTGGTGCTAAACCTACACTACAACCTTAAATTTAAACTTTACAAATTACCAAGAATACTGAAATTTATTGGTATTTTGCAACATCGATCCTCAGTATTGAAAAAACAAGAATAATATGCCTTTTTATTGCTCTTGCGTCCAGCCCTGTCGGGCATTCTCACGGTTTCGCGAGAAGTTTCGATTTGCCTGGAATTTGTCTGGTCAGCTTAAAAGTTAAGTTAGGAACGTGAACAGATGTGAACAAGTGTTTTCTCATAGGCAGAAGGAGAAAGTTCTATGACGCCAATTTCAATTCCAGACAATCTCATTCGAGTCGATCCTTCTATCGCCATGGAATCTATTCTGAATATGTATGTTGTATAAAATTTCGTGTAATTGCAATTCACCATATTAAATATTCACGGCAGCAGACTTATGCAGAATCATGGATAAATTTTTAAGCCGGCGTAAGCGAGCATTAGACGATAGACAAGCATCAACAAGTACACAGACAAGCGTGGTTCCGAAAGTAAAATGAAGATAATATTCTCAAGAATACTTAAATTTTGGGTTCACTAGTACTGAAGAAAATGAAGAAGCAAGGCCCCTGTGTATCATTTGCTCAAAAATGTTGGTGGCAGACAGCATGAAACATAATAAACTTAAACGACATTTGGAAACGCTTCATAGTGAGTACGTAAACAAACCCAGAGAATTCTTCGAATTAAAATTAAAATCATATGAAAAGCAAAAATCATTCTTTAAAAAAACTTTTTCTGTGAATGAAAAAGCTTTAATTGCCTCTGACAAAGTTTCTTATAAAATAGCCAGATGTAAAAGGCCTCACAAAATTGGTGAAGAACTTATTTTGCCAGCCACGTGATTGTAGAAATTATGTTTGGAGATAATTTTGCAAAACAATTGAAGTCTATACCTCTTTCAAACGATACTTTTGCCCGTCAAATTGCTGATATAGCTGAAGATGTAGAGTGTCAGCTTTTGTCGAAGTTACGTGACAAATTGTTTTTAATACAACTCGATGAGGCAACAGATAGTAATTAATATGCTCATTTCTTTGCCTATGTTAGATTTTGTGATGATTTGTCAGTAGTAGAAGAATTACTTTTCTGCAAACCAATAGAGCTCAAAGCAACAGAACTCGCATTATTTGCTATCTTAAATTATTTTATGAACGAGGCAAACATAGAATGGAAAAATTGCGTCAGAATATGCACCGATGGTGCTCGTTCTATGTACGGAAGATTCCAAAATATTCAAGCACTTGTGAAACAAAAATCACCACAGTGCGTCTGGACACATTGCTTGATACACAGAAAAGGTTTGGCTTTCAAAGAAATGAGTCCTGGTTTGAATATTGGTTAACTACGGTTGTAACAGTAATAAATTATATAAAAATAAGAACCCTGAAATCAAGAATATTTTCCGCACTTTGTAAAGACATGGGTGCAATACACTCAGCATTACTATTTTATTGCGAGGTAATATGGTTATCACGAGGGTATTTTTGCAACGTGTTTAGAAATTACGAGAAGAAATCGCCGTTTTTCTAGAAGAGGAAAACGGAACGGAAGCTGAGAATTTTCGCGATATTTTATTTGCGATGAAATTGAGCTACATGGTCGACATATTCGAGAAATTAAATAACTCCAAGAAGCAAATAGAATTGGATACGAGTGATAAAGTTAATGCTTTTTGTAGGAAACTGGAATTGTGTACCAGAAATTTAAAGCAAGAAAACTTAACTATGTTTGCAAATTCGTATGATTGTATTAAAACTTACACGGCTGAATAACAACATGTAAAAGTTGTTTTTGTAACCATTGAAAATCATTTAGCAATGCTAGCAACGAATTTCAAAAAGTACTTTCTAGCTGACGACAAACTGATACCAAGTTACAAGTGGGTAAGGGATACATTTTAAAATACTCACGAAGGACTCTCAATTGAAGTGGAAGAAACCTTCATAGACTTCAAGGCAAACAGCGAAACCAAAAGACAATTTAGTAATAAACCATTCTTTGAATTTTGGGCAGGAGTTCATGATGAGTTTTCTGCACTAAAAACAAGGGTATTTCGCATTCTACTACCATTTTCAACATCTTACCTTTGTGAAACTGGATTTTCTGCTGTGGCTCTTTGAAGACAAAATATAGTTCTCAGCTAAATATAAAAAAGGAACTGAGAGTGAGTGACCCTCCTTCGAAAAGCTTTGCTCAACAAGACAGACCCAAGGAAGCCACAAATAAATTAAAAACAAATTTAATAATTATTAAATTATTAAATTTGTTTTTAATTTAATAAGTTAATTATTAAATATGTCGAAATGTATTTTGTTTTGTATGTGTGTGTGGGTTCTTTCCTTTCAGTCACTTAATCAATTTTTTTAAATAACATTTTCTCTTGGATATGCTTGGGCCCCCCTATTAGTGTGCTCGCGCCCCCCTAGGGGGGCGCGCCCCACAGGTTGAGAATCACTGGTGTAAGGTTTTCAATGGAATGACAAGCTATGCGAGAAAGTTTGGGGGAGACAACTCCCATTGGTTTCATTTGTTATTTTCATTTCTCCTTGCAATTCCTTTGCATCCCATATTTTCATGGGAAACATCTGCATCAATTCATCATTATCAAATATCCTTTGTCCAATAATTATGTTAACTTTGCATAATTTTTTAGCCATATTTCCAGAATAATGGCAAAAATAAATCCTGTGTTTTAGAATTTTTGCTTTGTTTTCGGAAATGTATTTTGAATATAAATATGTGTATTCAGTTTACATAAGAAAAGATAAAACCTGTCCTTTTTTATTTTTATATCTTATAAATCTCAATTTTAATATCAAATCAATAATTCTGAAATGCATTTGGATAAAATGACATGATCCCTGGAAATTCTGTATTTCTTCGCTAAACCTTGTAAGCAAAAATCATTTTTACAATTTAAAAAAAATATTAAATTCCCTTTTACAAGTAGTGGTATCAAAAGCAACTGCTTGGAATTAAAAAATAAATAGTTTACTGCAGCTCCACTAGATGTCGCTTAATCTGTTTTTGTGTAGAAATATACATTGCTGTTCGATAACAACGTACTTGTCTAATAGTGTCTTAATATTCACATTCCTAGTATTTTACAATATGTGAAAGTTTTACTGTTAGATATCAGGACCAGAGCACCAAATATTGGAGAACAAATTTAATTTGGCAAATTGTTCGATTTAATAGATGACAATTGAACAAAATTTAATTATATTGTTAAAAATTTGCTAAGTTTGGTTATGATCGACACATATCTATTATTGCGTGTCAAAGTTGAAGTTTTGATATTTGTTGATATGAAAGTAATAGCACATGAAACTCAAAAGAGATGTCGTCATTTATGCGCACTTTAATTCTTTATCTTAGAAGATGTGTGATAATCAATTGTCTCAGACCTAGATTATTTAATTAATATGTTTATCCAATAAATTTAATGTGATCAAACATTTATTTTGCTTATTTTTACTTTACATGCATAAAAAAAGTATTGATATTTTTGTAAAAAGTACAACTGAAGTTTTATATAAAGAACCTACACGAAGTTTGGTTTCAGTAAGGATTGTTAAGAACAGAAAACATTTGGTTGCGTTTGCATAAGCATACATATTTTTAAAGAATCATTATGGAAATCTTTCATTACAAAATCCTTCCCTTATCACAAATTTAATTATTTACAATAAAATCCAAAATCCATGTCATTTAGATCACTATACGAAGCATCCTAATACACGATACTTCAAGATGACACTAAATAAATTGCGTATAAGTAGATATTAATACATAGTTCCAATGAGTATTTATGCAAATGTTGAAAGGTATTAGCAATCTTTATGATATTCTAATATTCTAAATTGACGAGGATGTGCTATTTTTGGCATCTTTCATAATCATTACTATGGCTTTTCTTTCATTAATGAACACTAATTACTTTAATTAATTAGTTAACTATATTATTCCGAATTTAGAAAATGTTTTAACGTATTTCAATAGAATAAAAGGAAATTAAACTAAAATAATTTGTTCTCGGAATGAAGTAATGAGCTAAATATCAATTTTCTCAACATGTAATAATAAATGTAATGTAAATGAATAAAGACAAAAGACGAATTATAAAAAAATAATCTGAGTTCAATCCTTTGTTTTTATTATTTCACTCGTGCTTGTAATTTTCAAACGCATTACAGTGGAAACAACTTTTAATAGATTTTTTTAACTTACAGCTTGCAGTTGCGAGGAACTAGGGGTGTTTTCTGTTGGGGAGTGAAAGACCGTAGAAAAATCCTCTGGTCGGTCTAATGCCATTTGGTCATAACATGCTGAATGAGAGTAGCTCTTTCAAATTAAGGCAGAAGTGTGCGCCTTTCGTTGTTAATGAGCACCTTTCAGGTGAAAGTACGACTTCGCTCGAACACACACGACACAGTCCTCTTTAGGGGACGGTCGAACTCATTCCTCCATCCGATAGTCAGAATTTAGATCCAAATAGGAGACCGACTCATCCCTGATTCAGTACCCACAGAGGTATAATTTGTTATTGGAACTTGGAAGTCATGGCAGTCACGATATATTTAACTTGTTTAAACTTCCATTAGCCAACATGGCGGGCTTAGGCCAAGACGATGACAGAATTCTCTACCTTTCGGTTATGAGACTGATGTTCTACCAACCAGGCTACCACGGCCCCGATGAAATGAATTTTTTGGATACAAAAAAAAGGGTTAATAAAGTCAAGGAGCAAAATTAAAAGTTCAAATATTATTATTTTCCAAGAAATAATATCATGGTTTTAAGCAACATGAAATACAATCGCTTAGTTGATTTAGATTATCTTTATAATTGGTACTATTATGCCAGCCTCCAATTGTGTAGAAATTAGTTACAGGATCAGGATTAGAATTTAATCTTTTTTAAGTTTACTAGCTATTTATTACCCGTAACTCCATTCCCTTGGAAATTTTCTTCAGAAGGAATTTGAAAAATTGCTTAATTAACATTAATTTATTTTAATATATCAAACACTAAGAAATTAAACAGAATCGTTGGAAATAATAGGTCGAAATCATATTGAGCCTAACATCATTACTGTTGGGAAAAAAACTGGGTCCTTACTATGACAGGATTTGGCCTCAACTTTTTGGTGCAAAAGTTAGTTTTCAATGAATAAAAAATGAACCACTCAATGAACCGGAGTAAAAATTAGCCTATGCTCTACTTCTGGCTATCATCTACCTTTGTGCTAAATTCCATCCAATTCCATTCAGCTGTTCTGGCGTTTTTGACTAACAAACATCCATCCATTCAAACTATCATATTTATAATATTAGTATAGATATCATAAAATATATCAAAACAAAGGGAATATTAAGATTAATGTTAACCGCATTACTCGTTGGAATAAAATCTGGAGTCTTACTTATCTTTGGCGTAAGTTGGCCTCAGTTTTTGGCTCGAAAGTTATTTTTTAATTTATAAAATATGAACCACTTAATGAACCGGGATAAAAAATAGCCTATTTTCTACTCCAGACTATAATCTATCTTTGTGCTGAATTTCATTCAATTCTGTTCAGCTGTTCTGGCGTGATTGTGTAACAAACAACCATCCAAACTTTCACATTTATAATATTAGTATAGATTTCTTAAAATATATCAAATCAAAGAGAATATTAAGATTAATGCTAACCTTATTACTATTGAGAAAAAAAATCTGGAGCTTTACTCGTCTTTGGGGTGAGTTGACCTCAGCCTTTTGGCTCGAAAGTTAGCTTTTAATTTATAAAAAATGAACCACTCAATTAACCGGAATAAGAAGTGGCCCGTGTTCTATTTCTGACTATAATCTGTCTCTGTGCTAAATTTCATCCAATTCCATTCAGCTGTTCTGGCGCGATTGACTAACAAACATCCATCCATCCAAACTTTCACATTTATTATATTAGTATAGATGTCATAAAGCATATGAAAACAAAGGGAATATTAAGATTAAGGCTAACCGTATTACTTTTAGGAAAAAAATCTCGACCCCTATTCATTTTTGGCGTGAGTTGGCCTCAACTGTTTGGCACGAAATTTAGTTTCTAATTAATAAAAAAGATTCAATTAACCTGATTAAAAAGTAGACTGTGTTCTACTCCAGACTATAATCTATCTTTATGCTAAATTTCATCCAATTCCATTCTGCCGTTCTGGCGTGATTGACTAACAAACATCCATCCATCCAACCTTTCTCATTTATAATAGTAGTGTAGATGTATTAAAGCATATCAAATCAAAGGGATATTAAGGTTAATGCTATTCTACATTTTTTTTTCAATATTTTCACTTATATGGCACGGGATACTAAGGTACAAAGAAAAATAAAGAGGACGACCGACCTTTTGTGCTTTTCTCTTGTCCGCCCGCTGGCTCTGGTGGTAGATTCTGGAGAAGTTGGAGACGATAACTGGGACCGGCAGAGCGATCACCAGCACTCCACTCAAGGAGCAGATACCGCCCACGATCTTGCCCGTAGGGGTGTCTGGCACCATATCTCCGTACCTGCAGGAAGACAGAAAGGAAAGGAATTAGGTCTTCACGTCTGGATAGAACATGGTAATTTCTGGAGCAAGATCCTTTACTAGGATATATTCTGTACCGAAAACACAGTTCATTTAGTGAGTTTTTTTATATTTAATACCGTTAAATTCGTAATAAAAAACTGTTAGAAGAGTAAGTAAAATTATGAGTAAATTTAAATTTCACTAAAAATTCCGATTTTATTTAATCCATTTATGCTTATGGTAAAAAAATTGGAATTTTTGTTTGAAATTTCTATATGTTAGGTAAAAAAAATATAATAAACAATGATTTGATGTGAGGGGTGTCCCAAAAATAGAACAGTAGGCATAAATGAGTTAAGGTATCCGACTACGTTTGCAGAGAAATTTTTGAAAAATTGATTTTTTAAAAGCTATTTTATGGTTTTTCGATGTGTTGTGAATTATAAATACTATAAATACAAAAAGAAATTATTTGAAAACATAATTTATTTTGAGTAATAAGAAAATATATAGTAAGTTTTAACGAAATTTAAACAAAACGGTTAACACTCTATACAAAACTGTGATGCATCAATCCTATATTTCTTTGTACGCAAGATATAGAATATAATAATGAATGAAATGAACTAAAATCTAAGAAACGGATATAAAGATGCAAAGAAGTTATGAATACAAATATTCATATCTATGCATTTTTCATAAATTCACAACCTAATTTTTCTAAAAACACCTATAAATGAAAATGTATTTCACCAACAATACAACTTTTGGTTCATTTCATTGCCCATATTATTTCAAACACAGGCTGAAATTTTTATGTAAATGCCTCTATTAGTTTTGGCGATATTATATTAACTAACGGTGGAGAATTTTAAAGAAAATTAAAGTTTTGAGAAAATTGAAGACAAAATTTAGCTGAGAAATAGATTTTGTTTAAAATTTTCCTGGATGATAAATTCCTTTCTTTTCATGGAAAAGATAAACTGTTTTGAAAACAGAAAAGTCTGAACTACAAGAAATAATAATTTACCAATGTGGTCGATAATCGGTGTTTTTAACTTAGCCGAATACCTTAAAAACGGGAAAAAAATTGCGTGAGGTTTTCCCCCTAGAACGAAAGACAAGTTTAAATCAGAGAAGTCAAAAAAGTTAACACAGTCTCTGTAAAAATCAGAGCATACAACTAAAACATGGCTTACAGTCAGTGGAACATTGCATGAGCAGCAAAAGGCGAAGATTCTCCAAACAATAGGTGTCTGTGTGTCATACGTGAAAGGCCTATACGCAGTCGAGTCAGAATTCCATCAAATTTTGATGAAGTCTATGGCTTAATACATAGTTTTACATCGTGGAGTTTATTATTTACTTCTTGATTGCAGTCATTTTGCCAATTCCTTAGCATCCTCTTAAAGTAGTGCGTCCTTAACCTTTTAAACGTTATGCCCGAGATAATCTCGAGCACAGCACTGGTGTTCGAAAATTTCACGCCCGAGTAATTATAGGGGATTTTTTTTATGAGTGCATCTTATTGTTATACCCGAAAACATATCGGGAGGCGTTTATTTCGGCTTCATCTCTGTCAAACCCGACTGTATCTCGGGAAAAAATGTGCGCTTAATTCAATAGATGGCAGCACTTTACTTCAAAGGTTAGAGGTTAGAAGTTCTTTGGTTCAAAGAGCGCGGTATCTTTTGACAATTTGTGTACCCAAATCATCAAAATAACTTGACAAAGGGTTAATATCAGTACAATGAAGAGGCAGAGGACGATACGTATTAGCAAGTTTGGTAGCAGTGTCAGCAGTTGTACCAGTCTTAATATCGTTGGACAAGAGTGAAGGTAGAATAGTATAGGATGGAAAAACATTTTCTTACAAAAAAGACGGGAGCATTTAAATTATTGATTTATATGACTAAAAAGATGTAACTTTAATTAAACAGAGACGGCAGCATTATATAGATACTTGTAATATTAATCATTAGCCAAATGCGCATTTAAAATATACTTGATTATAAATGGAATTCCAAATTTGCGAGCCTTTTGGAACAAAACAAAAAGAAGTACAGACCAAATAACAATTGAAGGGTTTGTCGCAAAAAAAGATGTAGCTCCATCTTGGGAGTTACATGCACCATCCTGTGGTAAAAAAAACCCGTTCTTTACTTGGTGCCAATTATTAGTTCTCGCCTTATTTAAGGAATAAAGTTGCCTGCCTTATTGGAATTAAGGATTTTCAAACATTTTTTAAGCATTCTGCGAACCTGAAGTATTGGAGCTGTCTCCTTTGTGCAGCAAACCCTTCAACTGAAAGTTTAACCATTAACTGGAGACTTGCGGTCTGTCAGACAGCTAGCAATGGACTTTCTGTCACTCCTAATCTATTTTTTTCTCAATTAAATGGATTGATACCTCGTTTTTTGTGACAAATGCATTTTTTCAACCGGTTTCAGCCGATGCTTTAAAAAAAGATTCAGTTATTTATTTAAGCTTGGTCTCTGAGACCGCTACTCCTCGTTAGAGTTCCAGTGATAAACAAGGCTTAGCAGTTGGTGCTTAAACTTAGGCCTTGAAATATCATCCAATTTACTGATCCTATTATGAAGCAGTACTCCAGGCACTTTTAAATGAAGCAGAAAGCGATTTCAGTGTCAAGGGTAAAAATGCAGACGAGTTTTTCGACGGAAGTTCGCATTCAGCTGATTCTGATATGTTTGTTCAAATGTAATTAATTTTTCTACTGATAATGCATTCTTAAAAATTAATAAAACATATTAATATAACAAGAGAGATATTTTTATATTAGTTCTCAACCTGTATGTTTGAAAAGCCCTAGAAAACCGTTCTATGAAAGTGACAAAGGCCGTTAAAAAAGAGGCCAATTTTCCTTTTGTTATGTTTTATTTATTTTTCATATAATTGTTGAATCGTCCATTATATTGTTTTCTATATACACTGGAAAAATAAATATGATGTAAAAGTAAAGAGTTATATGTTTTTTCAAGAATACTATTTATTGTAACATATAATTTGAGAAGAAAATGTATGTTTGAGAAGAAAATGTCCAACGGAGTCACTCCTTTCAACGATAATATATTTAGAAAAATTTCTAAAACATATCTAGATATCGAGAAAAATGTTTGCAAAATATAATGGCATTTTTTTTTTCATACTGATATATTCAATAGAAAATTTAATTTGAGTGTAAATGATATGCAGTCTCGTAGACCGCACTTCCCCAGTTAAGTTTCAAAATTTGACCTTTCCATTTAAGGGTTACATTCATCACAGTACTAAATGCTCAATAGGTGTCTTACCACAAATGCGAAAGATTTCAAAGCAATACAATATTACTCGGCCCACAATTCTTCTTGCATACCTGTCCTGAAACGTGGAAAGAATGCAGGTATACGGCTGTGGCGATACTTCGGTTTTTTAGTGTTGAGCGCTACATTAAACAGCAGGTGTTTATTTTCCTTCTGGCAAATATCGTTGACGAACTTAAGACATGGGTATCTGAAGACTTTCGAAATGCCATATAAGAATGCGGATAATGCGAAAGATTTCGAAGCAATACGATATAACTCATCCCACAATATTTCTTGCATACTTGATGTGAAACTTTGAAAGGATGCAAACATGCGAGTGTGGCGACACTTCGAGTTTTTAGTTTTGAAAGCTACGTTGAAGACTTTCAAAGACTACATGAACACCACTTGAAGACGTTCAAAACATCATATTAGAAATGCTTAAAAAGTATGGGTAATTATCATAATGCATCGATTTCGTAGGTATTTTTGAAGATACTTGTAATGGACACTTATAGCTATGTTAAATTTAATCTTATTATTAAGCCATTATTTGTGATTTCTGATCGACGATAATGCAATTGTTTTATTTTATTTTAATAGCTCTGAAAAATTGGTACACATATTTATATCTCATCTTTATAATATTCATTTTTTGAGTATTTTTGATTGTCTTATTTACTAAAACTGTCATGTTCTGTAAAACAATAAATTATACATTAAAGATTTATACTATCGAATTCTAAATGCCTCTTCCGTTTAAAAAGTCTGAACTCAATCTAGAGCAGTGAATTGTAATTGCAATTGAAATATGAATAGAAAAATTATTTTACATAACTTTAGAGTTAGATCCATAAGTGACCTGGTAGTATTGTCAATATTGAGTTCTAAAGAGTAATTGACGTATAGGAAAATAAGTCCAACTTGTATTATTTAGAAAAATTATTCTTTTAACTCTGGATTAAGTTAATAAACAGCAAGGATATGAAATAATTCATCTCCAAATTTTCCAACGATAGCAAAAATTATTGTTAAGTTGTGTTGAAATATTAGGAATATATATATTTAAGAACATTATTTATTTATTTAAATTTCTCTTTCAATTATATCGAAATTAAAAAAGAAATATCTCTTTATATAAAATATATTAATCATAAATGAAAAAGACCCGATAATCATAGATGTCATTTAAAGTGTGCAATTGCCATTTAATGGAATGGGATTAACTGGAGGAAAAACTTGTTGAAACTGTTGCCATATTGAAAAGAAAATAAAGAATGGAGCTTTTACGAAGTAAATAATATGACTTTTTATTTCAAAAAGGATTAAACGCATGGGGACTGAATTTTAATTCCCGTAAGCTAAAAAAAATCAGATGAATAATAAAAAAATAATATTCGTTGGCAACATCAAGAAGAGACTATTTGGAATTTCTTAGAAGCTGTTTAGAATTTTTTTTTATTAAATTTTTGTATTTAATCTTTAATTAAAAGTGACATCGTAAGAGTTCATTTTTGTTATCGTTTTCTTTAATCTTTAAGAATAAATAGAATTATTTTGTTAAATAGCATTTTTAAAATTTTTTATTTACGACAATATAAACAGCATACTTATATAAAAGCATTTATTTTGGATATTTCTTTCTTCGATAGAACGAAACCAAAATTTTACACATAATTACATTTTTGGCAATAAGATAAAAAAATATAATATTTATTTAACAAAGGTATAACAGTTTTTTGTATTTACATTTACATGTATGTGAGTTTATTAGCTTACAGGCGTTTAATATTTTAATTCATTAAACCAATTTAAAATTTAGAAGAAGATCTAGATATTGAATGCTAAAACTTTGAAATAAATTTTATTTGTTAGGAATAAAATTTGCGCTAGTTTAAAGCGCTAAAAATGTGGAATTTATCGACGAAAAGACTAGTACCCTATAAATGGATTACATAAAAAATATACAAATCTATAAAATTGACAATATAAAAAATTTTATCAGATGGCTTAAAGCAGTTGCGAGTTGTATTTTCCCCACAAGACAGACAGATGTAACTTTATAATCGTGTCTTTGAAATTCAAGAGATTCTGAAAATGCCAATTTGCCAAAGTCTTAAAATGTAAATTCTTGAAAATTGCATCATTTTTTAAATTATGTATGCTAACAAGTAAAAATGAGGTTAATGTAAAATAGTATAGCCATTTTCGAAAATATAATTTAAGTAATATCATCTGTGTTGCTCTGGTATTTCTCATTGTGTTCATTTAATTAACTAAAATCGAATATGCAACTAAAGATACCTCAAAATAATGACAGTCTAAAAATAACTAAAAGAGTAATATCATTCATGCATCGAGTTCCGGTTTAATAGAAATTCTGCAAACTATTTTCATTCCAGGAACTAATCATTGAATTTCGGAGTTTATTGTAGTGACACGACTTTTAATTAGATTAAATGAGTTGCTCCAACAAAACCCCAGTCTATTCAAACTTCCCCAAAACTCAGACGAACAATAATTCACACTGTACGTCTGAGCACCACAAATTCAACAACGAAATATCGTATTCGCGTGTGACCTGCTAGTGTTGAAAAACCTCCTTCCTTTCCCAATCCAATAATAAATTCCATGGAGTCACGGAAGCCAGTAAATTTCAACTCAACCCAAAATGGCAGCCTAAACAAACTTACACTGCCTGCAGTTTATACGAATATCATAAGGTGTATAAAGGAACAAATTGGGAAATTGTTTCCTAGAAATTTTGGCAAGATTTTCCGTCATTAATGTAATGGCAACCTATTAAATTAACACATTCTCTTTTGAGGTATAAAGAGACACTTGGCTATTAGTTTAATTGGATTGTTTGCTAAACAGGTGTTGGCAGTCCTTTGTTTAGAGATGTTTACTAAATGAAGACCTAGTTTTAATATTTAGTGAGCCTTCATTGAGACTCAATTTGCGCTTTTAAGCCACATTTAAGTTTCTGTTACTTTGATTCTAATTTTAACGTTTAGGGTATCAGTTAAAGTATTTTGTAATGAGTGCTTTAAGTATCAAAAGGTTAAAACGATTGAATGGAGTGGTTGTTGTGTGTTTCGCTTGCTGTCAATTAAAGTAAAAGAATAATTATTTATTTATAAATTGTTCTGCGTCTTTTCAGTTACTGGAGTGGTTATATTTGTTGTCTTAGAAGATAGAGGGTTAAATATATATGTTTTCCACAATTACACTTCACATCTTATTTAATGTAATTTGTGGATCAATGGAAAAATTGTATTTTTTAGTTAAATTTTCTGTGAAAGAGAATTTTTATGAAATTTTGTGGCAACAATTCAAACATTTATTTACACCATGTGACGTAACAATTTTCATGGGAAAATTTTTATTTATCTGATAATCTGTCATAAATATGTCTGCTGCAAATGACATCCAAATCGGAAATGGGTATAGCTATATATTTTTTTTTGTGTGGATAAATACATCCTTGAAATTCATTGATGGTTGCATGAAGTATGTGCTGAAATCACAAAGTCACGCCATCTTAATGTGGTGCAACCTATTTGAGAATGGATGCAGGGTAGTCCACTTTAATATTTTCTGAAATTTATTTTCTCGTGAATAATACTGGATAAGATTTGTTTGTAGAAGGCATTGAAAAATTTGAACCAGGCTTTGACATATATATGAATAAAAGATGTAATAATTGTTGCTCTCCAAATGTATAAACAAAGAAGATAATAATTGTTACCCAAGAAGTGTATAAATAATGGTGGTAATAATTGTTGCTCGACAAATGTATGAATAAAGGAGGTAATAATTGT
>JAPMOQ010037314.1:1462759-1484281 GCA_026543055.1 Argiope trifasciata | reverse complement strand
CAAATGTATGAATAAAGGAGGTAATAATTGTTGCTCTCCAAGTGTATCAATAAAAATAATTGTTGCTCGACAAATGTATGAATAAAGGAAGTAATAATTGATCATCGACAAGTGTACGAAAAAAGGAGGTAATAATTGCTGCACAACAAATGTATAAAAATAATTGTTGCTCGACAAGAGTGTGAATAAAGGAGGTAATAATTGTTGCTCCACGTACGTATAAATAATGTAGGTATTGTTGTTGCCATGACTAATGAAAGGGATGTGATTTGTTTTAGAAAACTTATGTCACGTCTCAACAAATGCATTTGTTTGAAAACTGCATGATGCGTGGCATAAGATTTTCGAATTCAGTGAAACTATCCAGTTTCCAAAACTATTGGAAGAAATCTTAGTTTCTTTGAGAAAAATGCGTAAGTTGATGCTTATTAAAAACTAAAGAAAAAGAAAGTATAGTTACTTAAACCATTCATATGTGTACTATCAGATTTTGTATAACTCGTGTTTTCCATTGAGCCTGACAAATCCAAACATTCAAAAAATAGTATTCCAGTACTCAGAGGTACAGGCGATGGAGAGATTGTTGCAGAATTAATTCTATATGAACAGAATGACAATGAAGAGACAACCATCTGTTCGCAAAATTGATAATCGCCTGTTTAGTGCTGAAATACCACATCCTTAATTAGCAAAATGAAGAAATTTTTCTACATTACCTAATATTTATGAAACGCATCTGATCTCATCAGAAAGGCTCAAGCATATCTGCAAATATTACTAACATCAACGAATAAATAAAAAAAATGATTGATTTTCAATAATTTTTGTTTGATCATAAAATTATGCTTGCAATTATCTTTTATATATATATATTTATTAATACCAGGTTTTTTTAAAAATCATAAATGAACACTTTGAAGTTATTTAAAGATTTTAATGCCAGAAAGTTTTTCTAATTTCAATAAAAAGGACCAATCATATTCAACGAAAATTTTTACATAAAAACATTCAAAAATATTGAAAGCCTAAACGGTGAAATTGCCTTACACGATAACTTGTCTGTAATAATTTGTTTTTGAGATTCTAACAATATTGTTATGTTTTTAGATGACTGTATAGCCTCTAATTATCAGAATATATTCAGAAAATGACGTACACAAATGTTTATATTTTTTTTTATAGAGACAAAAAATTCAAACAAATTTTAAAGAATTTCAATGTGTTTGATCTCCCTGAATTCAAATACATATTTTTGGAGAATGCCTATTGGTCCGTCTGTGATAACTATAGCTTGAAATACTCTTTGAAATAGAAGTGTAAAATTTGGTATGTAATTACATGAAATTTTCAGATTTCTAACAAATTTTTTGCGAAATCTATTTAGAAGAAGTCTGTCAATTCGGCTGTCGGACTATAAGATAAAACGTTACCTATAAAATGAAGAGGGCTGGAAATAAAACATTTGGTACACAAGTTTAAGAGCAAAATTGTTCATTTGTTACAAAGTTTGATAGAAACAAAAAGAGTAATTCAACTTTCTATCCTGTTTGTACCCTCAAAAACATAAGCCCTGTAAGTCGAAAGTGCAGTGACTTAAATATGTCGAATTTGTCATGGAATTTGGTATGATTTTTCTTGCCCAATTTTTGTTTCAATCCACTGGAAAAAAAACATACAAACAAAAACTTTATTTCTGAAAGCTATTAATAGCATGCCAGAAATAAATAATCTAAGAAATTCGCCAAGGATTCCATGTACATTTAATGAAAATATGAAATTCACAGCGAAAGTTGGTTTTTCGAAACTATTCAAAGCCAATGCCACTAAAGATATTTTCTGGGATTGAGTTTTTATGAGAGAGTATGCAAGAAAGCCTTTGGAAGATCACCACCGCTGTTATACTAAGCCTTCCACTTCAAAAATTTCAATTAGCATTAATATTTTTACCCAGTTAACGGAATAAAATATTAGAAACAGCTAAAATTCCCATTCAATAAATAATTTCTCTATATAATTACATAGACACCATAACTATTTTGTGTTTAAACATCTAGACAGAACATTTATATCTCGTTAGAGCCACTGAAAAAGAAATATGACGGACAAACAAAATTTTCTTCACAAATTGCTACAAAAGCGAAAATTTGTTTCTTGAGAGGGGTGAAGTGTGTCACAGAAAGAGCAGGTTCCCCGCTCTTAATTACAGCTCTAAATGAAGTTCAACTTCTTTCGCCGGCATAAAAAAGCGACTCACGGGGGAAAAGAATGGAGGCATTTATTTCACTTAGCATAAAATGCTTTCTTGAACAACGCAGCAAATGAGCAATGCAGGCCGAAAGCGAAGGAAACTGCTGTTTTATGTCATCGTAAATCTGTTTTCTTTATCCGCGTCTTTTGTCATTTGCAGCATAATACCGCGATGTGCCTCAACGAGTGTGTTTCTTCACAATGTTGGAATTCTAATCTATATAAATAAAAATGAATGTTTGTCTGTATGTCTCTTATGCTTTCTTAAGCCGTTCATCAGATTACGATGAAACTTGGTTAGTTTATTGTTTGCACCTATTGGATGATCCAAGTTAAAGCTTAATATTTTGTAGCTATAGAACGCAAATGTCAAGCAAGTCATTCTCAGAGGTAACAACTTTATTACAGACTATGCGAGAAAGTTTTTCGGGGATCAACCCTAGAGATTTTAAATTTTAATTAAAATCTCAGGAACTATCCCAAAACATTGTAGCACAAATAATTTTGCACCATCTTAATTTTCAAAAATTGTCTTTCCAGCTATATAAACGATCTTATGGTATAAATATATTTTCTATGCTTAATCAATTTTAAAAGAAAATATTTTAATCACTTTTTCTAAAAAATAAATTTTAGAATTCTGAACGAATATTAAAGGAGTCACGAGATACGATAAATAATTTCTTTCATTAACATTCTGAAGGAACACCAAGTTTTAAAATTCTAAAAAAATACACAAATCTAATAAATAAAAATGAATATTTGTTTGTTCGTATTTTATATACTGTCTCACCGTCCATCCCATTTCGATAAAACGTTGCCAAATTATTTATTGACTTCACTTAATATTTTGTTCCGGCGGCAGCAACGTGCCGGGCACCAGCTAGTGCAAGTTATAGATAGATATCTTATAATTTATCCAGGAAAAGAAAAGTAGTACTTTTAAGATTTTGATATTATTGAGATCATTTTTTAGCAAAATAATATTTTTAAGCCTATGCATTTTCACTAAATTACGTAACATAAGGGCCGGTATAGCCTAGTTGATAGGCCGATCCCTGATGCGGAATGAATTTTATACTCCATTTTATCAAATGATTGAAACTGAATTTTGTTAAAAACTACAGTTTTAATTTAAAAATTACACAGCAGTCTTTCATTTATCGAAGTCATTTTATTTTTAAGTTATCGTGTTTCGATGACAGAAACTTACGATTTTGATGTTAAATTTCAATACTGCGTTTTAAATGCTAAAGTGGGTATCAAATATTATTCATTTATTTTTTACGTTTTTGAATTTATTGTTTACATTTTTGATGTCGAAGAATAAAACCAAAATCATAAAATCTGTTTCTAAATAAAATAAAAAAATAAATAAATAGCAATTAATTTCACTATAAAATAAATCCTAAAGGTGAAAAAATGTCTGTACGCAATTTAAATGTTCATAATTATATAATGTCACGATATGGTGTAAAGCTGAGATAGAATGGTTGGTAGGGCGTTGGACTCACATATCTTAACTTGGGAGTTCGAAGACCCAACATACGTGTAGTGACTGACGTAAGTATAAATTTGTCATGGTCGTGTAAAAATTATTCAAATTGTTACTGAGGAGTGAATAAATGTTTTGGATAAAGTGAAAATACTTTGTGTAGCATTTGTTCAAAGAAGTTTTCAGCATTTTAACTAATTAATCAACTGAAAATCAACAGAAATGTAAAATTTTCTCTGTTATATATTCATTAAAAAATTTAATTTGGGTGTAAAGAATAAACCCTCATGTAGATCGTACCTACCCAGTTATCCCCTAAAATTTCATCCCCTCCCCATTTAAGGGTTAAAACATGCCAAATTCTAACGAAACAAACTTTATAATATTTTCTTGCAGTAAATAACTAATAATAATTAAAAGAAGAATCCTATTCCCCCCCCAAAAAATATAAATTCTGCGAGTTGAGAGAAAAAAGCTTCATCAGAAATTTTCGGCATTTCTTGTGTGCCTTTTGAAAATTATTATTTATATCACTATATTTGATACCGCCTTTATATTCCTCAGTAATCACAATATCGTTCAATATTCCAAATATTGAACAATATTGTGGTGATATGAGGTCAATGGGAGACTGAAATCAGAAATTCATTTATTTTATAATGCCCATGGTAGTAACAATTTCGTGCCAATTAAAAATTGTTGTATATTTTACAATATTTGATACGGTGATTGGTATTCGATTTAATACAATATTTGATACGGTATTGGGTATTCAATTTAATACAATATTTGATACGATAATGGGTATAAGATTTAATACAATATTTAATACGGTAATTGGTAATTCAAATATAAAACAATATTAAGCAATATTGTTAGTAACAATAATGTTCAATATTGTCCCAAAATATTGTACAATATTGTGGTGCTACTGGGGTGAAGGATAGCCTGAAATCAGAACTTCATAACAATCTAGAAGTCGTATTTGATAATGATTTCAAGTTTTTTTTATACTTACTTCGTATACTAAACAGCATGCAACTATAAAAATCAGTATATCTCAAGCTTCAAGACTTCCATTTCAGAAGAGTCACGTATCAAATACACATGCGTTACTTCATATTTAGTTTACCAATGCGAATTCATGTTCAATAATTCAACGCCAGTAAAAATTAATAAAATTCTGAGCAAATGATTAAAAAAAGTTAAAATATTAAGTTGGTGCGTATGAAATGTCGGATTCTCTTTACATGCGGACGTTTGTCTCCCTGTTTTCGTTATACTTTTGTCTTTGGCATAACCTCATTCATAGTCGTATTGTCCATTGCCAGAGACTCATTTCAGCAAAATAGGTTTTCTCGAAGGTCTTCCCTTTTGTTATTTCTTTTGGGTTTATTGCCGATATGAATTCTGTCGACATTCGCGTCATTTTCTTATATGAGTACAAACTTGGTAATAGTGCTGCAAAAGCTGCACGCAACATAAACCAAGCGTTTGGGGGGAATACGGTTAACGATCGGAAAGTGCAGCGTTGGTTCAAAAAATTTCGGACTGGCGATTTTTCACTGCAAAATGAGCCGCGCGGAAGACCCAAAACGTCTGTGAAGAATGATGACCTGAAGGCTCTAGTGGAAGCGGATCCAGCCGTATCCACGAGGGAACTTGCTATCAGGATGAAAGTTGACCATACAACGATATTGAGACACCTTTCTGAGATTGGCAAGGTTAAGAAGATGGACAAGTGGGTACCGCACGCACTTAAGCTGGAACGAACTGGAATATGAAGTTTTGCAGCATCCACCCTATTCACCGGATCTCTCGCCGACCGATTTTCATTTTTTCAAGCATTGGTATTTGATTCAATTCAATACGGTAATTGGGAATTCAAATATACAACGATATTGTTAGTAACAAGATTGTTCAATATTGTGGTGCTACTGGGGTTAAGGATAGCCTGAAATCAGAAATTCGTAACAATGTCTAGGTCGTATTTGAAAATGACTTCAAGGTTTTTTTTATGCAAGCTTTTTTTTTTTTTTATAAAAGTCAGTATATTTCAGTCTTCAAGACTTCCATTTCAGTAAAGTCACGTATCAAATGCACATGCGTTACTTCATATTTAGTTTACCATTGTGAATTCCTGTTGAATAATTCAACGTCAGTAAAAACTAATAAAATTATGAGCAAATAATAATAATAATAAAACATTAAAATAAACCAAATAGAAGCTAAAGAAATTTTATATTTTCTTGGGGGAAATAACTAGTAATAATTAAAAGAAGAAATATTTTTCCCCCGAAATTATAAATTTTTCAGAGTGAGCGAAAGAATCTTTCGGCAGCTTTGGAGTGGCTCCCAGAAATTCTTATTAGTAAAATAAGCCTGAAGAGCTCTCGTGCGGAGTGGTCGTTCAACGTTCAAATAAGAAGCGCTCGGTGTCGTCTAAAACAAAAATCGAAGCTAATTTCGGCGCGAATTGAAAAGAACGTTTTTTTTATTCCTCATATTCATTTTATTTCATTTTGTGGAATTATGGGTTCGAGTAGAAGTTGATACTCAGCATTTTCTTTGTAAAGAGCTCAAAAGTTTTCTTTTGAAAGAAATTGAAATCTTTCGGGATATAAAATATTCATAGAAAGACAGAAATCTGTCTATTTCTTCTGCAAATAGTTTTATGAAATTTTGTGGATACAAAACTGCAATATTTAGGAATGCACATTTTTCATTCATTCGGCATTTATTCTTCAAAATAATATATTTATAGCTTGAAGTTAAATATTATTAGTATGAGAATATTGTTCCGACGTGCAGGCAATTTTCACATTTAATACTAGTATTCTAGTATTAAAATAATAGAATGCGTGAATATTAAAATTCAGGTTTAACACAGTAACCCTGCTAAACGTGAATTTTATTACTAGTATTCTAGTATTAAAATACTATAAGACGTGAATACTAAAATTCAGGTTTAACACCATAACGCTGTTAAACGTAAATTTTAATAATAGTATTAGAATACTAGAATGCGTGAATATTAAAATTAACACCAAAACCTTGATAAATGTGAATTTTAGTACTAATATTCTAGTATTAGAATACTAGAAAACGTGAATATTAAAATTCTGGTTTAACACTGTAACCCTGTTAAATGTGAATTTTAATAATAGTATTCTAGTATTAAAATTCATATTTAATAGGGTTATGGTGAGCACACAGATGAATTCTGAAATTTTTATTTTCTCAAAATCCCACTAATTTTTTTAATGTAATCGATTTATAATCATTCTCTTAAAGTTTTCTACAGTTTTTAATTGTTTCTTTTATTTTATTCACATTTAGTTCAACTGCCAATAAACAGAAAGTCAAATATGAATGAAACATTATCAGTAGGCAAAATGTTTGCAGTATTCTAAATTAAAACGTACATTTGACAAGGTTATAATACGTATACAATAAAATTATAAAATCTTCATTTTCTTAAAATTTCACCAATTTATTAAATTTAATCTATTTATAGCAATTTACGAAAAGTTTTATATAAGTTTTAATTATTTATTTTATTTTATTCATATTTAATTCAACTTATCTATAAATAGGACAACTGTGCAAAATGGATGAAACATTATTAACATGCAAATTGTGTCTATTCCAGGTTATTAAGATTCTAGGTCATTAAAATTGATTAAAGTGAATAGAAAGTGTGATTAAAGAATTCTAGGTTAAAATGAACATTTAACAGGGTTATGATTCGCTTACAGTGAAATTCTGAAACTTTCAGTTTCTTAAAACCTTACTAAATTATTACATTTAATCATTTACGAAAACTTTTATGTAGGTTTCTTTTATTTTATTCTCATTTAATTCAACTATCTGTAAATAGGA
The DNA here is from genome assembly GCA_026543055.1 of Argiope trifasciata. Lineage (NCBI taxonomy): Eukaryota > Metazoa > Arthropoda > Arachnida > Araneae > Araneidae > Argiope > Argiope trifasciata. Next base: position 1,476,657 of record JAPMOQ010037314.1, on the reverse strand, counting down.
TCTATTTACAGGAATTATAAAATTTTCAGTTTCTTGAAACTGAATTTAGGATTGCATATTTATTAATGGATTAAAGTAATTTATGAAATGAAGTCTTAAAAAATATACAGCATAGATGTATCATTCGGCAGACCCTTATTATTACTAAGTCATTATTAATATAAGCTTAAGCCATTATTAAATATTGCTTTAAATTATCAAATGCATATTGTGAAGTAATTAAGTAAAAAAGAAATGATTATAGAGATGATCAATTCTTTATAAGCTGCGAATGATTTCCTAATTCTATCTTTATAAAGAAGGATAGAATTAGGAAATCATTCTCAATACTATCCTTTCGAAGAAATAGACAAAATCAAAGAAATGCTTAAAAGAATTTAAAATATTAATAATAATGCACTAATTATTGACAAAATTATATACGGATAGCAATACTCAAAAGGAATATTAGCAGAATTCCGTAATTGCTTTTAAATTAAATTAAGTTCTTTCAGTTACTTGAATAATTTAACAAATGTGTATTGGAAATCAATTAAATAAAGAAGAACCAATTATAGAGATTATCATCTTTATAAGCTAGGAATGATTTCCTAATACTATCTTTTGGAAATTTATAAAATTCTACCTTTTCGATGAAATAGATAAAATGAAAGAAACAGACCAAATAATTTAAAATGTTATTAATCATAATACAATAATTGTTAACAAAATTATATACGGAGAACTACGCACAAAGGAAAGTCCAGAAAAAGAAAAAAAATCTAACATTTCCGTCAGCTCCCCAGCAAGCTTAATCTTAGCTTAAATCTAATACTATAATACGAGGAATGGCTGCCAAGTCAAAAATCGCCCCAGAATTAATAAACTCCGGTAAACTTGGGGGGTCTGGGGTTTTTGGCCATGAGGAATCGATTGGCGCCGGTTTTGAAGCGCTACGGTCGAGCAGTTCGGAGTTACAGATAGGATATTTTCAAACTTTATTAGTTCGCCATAATGGCTACTTAAATTTTCAAGCGGTAACGTGCTGCCATCTATAGCCAATATGGCGAACTAATAAAGTTTTATGTTTATGCTGTTATAGGTTTATAATATGTTTCTTATGTATGTATATATGTTTGGTTTTTCTAAATAAATTTGTCAAAAATATTGAACTTCAACACACTTCAATCTTTACCTTTACTTTACCTTTGTATAGAATAGTTCCCTTTCCAAACTCTAACTTTGTTTAGAACAGTTTACAATGGTGCACTTTAACCAGTTATCTTTTCACCAATGGTTTCACAAATTTTCTTATGGCATGTATTGTTTTGATAAATCACAATTGAAAATTTAAATCTTCGAGTTAGCTTCGATACCTGTTTTCTCCGAGCGGAGCTCGGTCACCCGCTGGTTAGTTTAAATTGACATTCCGTTATAAAGCTAGACTAAAGCAATTTTGAGACGGACCTTGTAATGTTGACCACCTACTGATGAAGAGGACGGAACCCGAATATAACAGATTGTGAGTAAATAAATTTAAAGGCTAAAGCAATTGAATATCTTTCATCTCTTTGATAACATGTATTGATATTATTGATTATAAAGTTTAAATATCCTCAATCCTTCGAATTTTAAAATATATTGAATATTGTTTAAGGGTTGATGTATTTCATATCTACATAACCAATCCCCAAGGGGTGTATCTCGTAATTGAGAATGTGGTGCTTCCGGAATGGGGATTGAATCTTGATAACCCGGTGAGTACACAAAAGATGGGGGTCTGTCCCTCCCATTGATGAAGGGATGTACTCCCTACTGGGAGGTTTGTATCGCTACCGTAGACAGTCATTAGGATTCAACCATAGTTTCCACCAGTGTTGGTGTAGTGGTGATCTGGTCATCCAATATTTTGTTATTGCTGTGTCCTCGTGGTGGGTTGGAGGTCGGTAATATGACTATATCTACTTAACCGAAAGAAAATAAAAAAGATTAATAATTAAAAATTTAGGAAGGAGAACGTCTTATAATCGCGTAAAAAATTTAAAAAAAGTTTCTTAAAAAACAAAAATATAAAATTTTCAAGGAAAAACAAAGGCGAGTTATATGCAGAATTTTTTTTAATGTTGAGGAACATTTAAATTCCAACAACTTCATGAAAAAATTTTTTTACGTAAAAAAATGTACAATTAAGAAATATTAACTGCAGTGCTGCTTAATACAAAATAAATGTCAGTCTATGAAAAAAATAATGACATAACATAGTTTCTGAATACCAATTTTTTAAATAATATTCAAAAATTAACTAACTATTGTAAACTATCATTGCTTCAGTCACCTTTTCAGTCAGGTTAGTTTTTTTTTTTTTTTTTTTAAATAATGGTTATAATTTTAAAAATTATAACCATTAAAACCTAAAATTTTTTTTAAAAAATTATACTTTTACATCATAAATGAAATTACTTGAACATTCTTATATGGATAACTCAATGTTACTGTTTTGTAAATTTTTACATTACGGTAGTAGTAAAAAAAAATCGTAGTTCATTTATAAGAATGGAGACCTTTCGAATTAAGGCTTATAATAAGCTATACAGAATATAAATACGTTTTATGCTTCACCCCAGCAATTGCAATTACTAACACGAAATACCATTTACATTATTGCTGATGTAATGATTATCAGCGTTAGTAATTACCAGTTTCAGAAGTGCTAGAAAGTACTTAACTTTTTATGGTTCAAATTTTTTATTAAAAAATTCATAAAAATTTGTAATTTGCGTTTTCATAAAAAATAATTAAAATTTAAAAATTACTAAATATACTTTATTAAAGATAACTAGTTTTAATTAACAAACTAGATAAAATTTATTTCATTATACTTAAGATTTAACTGCGAATTTCATTTATTTCAATAACTGGAAGAAAAATTTACAAAAACAAAAATATAATATGGATGTCATATACCCTAATTATTTCAATTTTCTAGCGTTTTTGTAATTGAATAAATAATGTCTTAACATTCTAGATTGAAAATGAATTTCTCCGATTTTCTATAAAGAATAAGTAATGTCCAAAAGTTCTAGATTAGAAATGAATTTCTCTAATATTCTAAGGCGAATAAATAATGTCTTGAAATTCTAAATGGGAATATATTGCTCCTATCCTCTAAGAAGAATAAATAATATTATAAAACTTTAGATTAGAAATACATTTCTTTAATTTTCTAAGACGAATGAATAATTTCCTAAAACTCTAGATTTGAAATACATTTCCCCAATTTTCTAAGACAATAAATAATGTACTGAAACTCCAGATAAAAAATTCTTCTGCATTTATTCTATTTTCTAAGGGAATAAGCAATGTCTAAAGCTACAGATAGGGAATATATTGCTCTTATCCTCTTAAAACGTATAAAAAACACCCTAGAACTCTAGAATAAAAATACATTTCTCTTATATTCTAAGGCGAATAAATAACGTACAGAAATTCTAAAAGGAAATATGTTTTATCCTTTAAGAAGTATAAATAATGTGATAAAACTCTAGACTAGAAATACATTTCCGTAATTTTCTAAGACGAATAAATAATGTGATAAAACTTTTGATTAGAAATAATTTTCTAAGACGAATAAATAATGTCCTAAAACTCTTGATTGGAGATGCATTTCGCCAATTTTCTAATACGAATAAATTATGTTTTGAAACTCCAGGCTAAGAAATGCATTTCTTCTATCTTCTCAGGGAATAAAAAAATGTTTAAAGCTCTAGATAGGGTATATATTGCTCTTATCCTCTTAGAACTCTGGATTAAAAATACATTTCCCTGATATTCTAAGCGAATAGATAACGTCTTGAAGTTCTAAAGGGGAATATACTGCTTTTATTCTCTAAGAAGAATAAATAATGGGATAAAACTCTAGACTAGAAATACATTTCCGCAATTTTCTAAGACGAGTAAATAATGTGATGAAACTCTAGACTAGAAAAACATTTCTCTAATTTTCTAAGATGAATAAATAATGTCCTAAAACTCTAGATTGGAGATGCATTTCTCCAATTTTCTCTTACGAACAAATAACATTTCTGAAACTCCTGGTAAAAAATGCATTACTTCTGTCTTCTCAGGGAATAAACAATGTCTAAAGTTCTAGATAGGGAACATATTGTTCTTTTTCTCTTAAAACCAATAAATAATGTCCCAGAACTCTAGATTAAAAATACACTTCCCTGGTATTCTAAAACGAATAACTTATATTTTGAAACTCTAAAAGAGAATATATTGCTTTTATCTTCCAAGAAGAATAAATAATTTGATAAAAATTTAGACTACAAAAACATTTTCCTAATTTTCTAAGTTGAATAAATAATATCCTAAAATTCTAGAATGGAGATGCATTCCAACAATTTTTAAAGATGAATAAATACTATTTTGAAACTCCAGGTTAAAGATACATTTATTCTATTTTCTAAGGGAATAAGCAATGTCTAAAGCTATAGATAGGGAATACATTGCTCTTATCTTCTTGAAATGTATAAAAACGTCCTAGAACTCTAGAATAAAAATACATTTCCCTGATATTCTAAGACTAAGATAAAATAAAATAAATGATAAAACTCTAGACTAGAAATACATTTCCTTAATTTTCTAATATTAATAAATAATGTTCTGACACTTCAGAAAAAAATGCAATTTTCTATCTTCTTAGGGAATAAACAATGTCTAAAACTCTAGATAGGGATTATATTGCTCACATCCTCTTAAAACGAATAAATAATGTCATAGAACTAGAGATTAAACATTCTCTTCTAAGACGAATAAATAATGTCTTGGAAACTCTAAATTGGAAATGCATTTCTCCGATTTTCAAGATGAATCAGGTTCCTGTTTTTGATAGATCTGGTTAGCACAGCGAAATAAATGCAGTTAAGTGTGCCAAGAAAATCCATCACATGAATAATGACTTTCGTAAAAAAACAGTACAAGAGAAAAACCTTTTTGGAATTTCCATATCTCTCTCAGTTATAGATTGTCCCTTTTTCCAGGGAAATAATTTTTATTTTGGCCTCATAATTTATCTATAATTCGTTGGTTTGTGAATATTCATATATTTTTCTGGAAATAAGATTTAATGAATAAACAAGCCCTAGCATGCTTATTTTTAGGATTCTCGATATTAAGCTGTCATCCTCGAATAAAGTCTGACTTAAAGCAGATTTTATATGGGAGACATAATTACAATGAGCAATGGAAATGAAGAAAAATGGGCATGTTTAGTTCATAAATAATGGGTTTAATGTTTGACAACGGATTGCAAAAACCTATGCGCTTTTGCTTTTGCGTGAGGATGGATTTATTTCCACAAAAAAGGATGAAAGGAAAGATGGGAGGAGATGTTTACTGTTAACAAGGAAGATTCGCTGTTTTATAAGACGTAAACAGTATAGATAATTATACAGAAGGAAAAAGGTACTAATGTACAATAAAATATTTCAGAGCAATTTTAATTTAATGTAAGGAGAATAAACATTAAAATATAAATAATAAATAAAAAAATTCTGTTTTTAAAATCTGGTAATTATTTTTTTTACAAAATAATAGTGATATTTTTTATATTAAAATGCTTCTTTTTTGTATGCTATAAAATTTTTTCCAACAATATTTAATTCCCTTTTTCTGGTTCTTGGACACAATATTTGATGATATTATGCAAACTTTTCTTCGCACTACTTCTGAAATCTTTTTTACGGCTTGAAATAGCCATATCAATATGAAATTTGGAGTTAAAATAAAATGCTGTCAGAAATAAGACAACAGTTATACACGAACAAAAAATGAACTAAAGAGTATCTAATGGGGCAATCTAAGGTCAGTTTAGTTATATTATCATCCAGTTTTAAAGCTGCACCAATGCTATTTTGGGACGGACCTTGTAATTTAGAACCACTGTCAGATGATGAACCTTACCTGGTAACCCCGTCTACACAACACACCAGATGGAGGACGTTTGGCCTGACAGACTTAATGTGCTAGAGACCCTCTCACACGACGGTTCTTCGGTGGAATCGAGTCTCGAACCTGAAACCCTCCGGTTCCAAAGCGGAGACCTTACCACCAGGCCACCGCGGCCTATCCAAGGTCAAAGGTGAATAGTTGAAATGAGCTCATTGTTCCGCGTCTCACCCCTTAACAAGGTGCAATCGTCGAAATGTGGTCATCTCAGAATCCGTTGACGAATAGTAACTGGGTATAAAAGGAATAATATCTTGGTCCTGATATAGATGAATATAAATAGAAACAGCTACTCCGTCTAATAATAAAAATTAAAACCATGTAAAACCTCGAAGTAAAAATATTATTACTTGTATCAAAGATAATTTAGGTCTTCTAAAAGTCTTATAATGGTGCACGGAATATGATAACATCGACTAACAAGTAGATAAAAATGAAGATGTGTAGGAGGGTTCCGCATGGGCAACTAATATTTCCTGAACTTGAAGATTCCATACATGATTGCTTTTGGAACAAAGTGTTTGATTTGTCGCAGTGTCAATTGATTGCTATCAGAACAAAGTGCTTGATTCTTGATTTTTTACAATATTAGTTCTTTGCTGCCAGAAAAAAAGTACTTGATTTGTTGCAATTTGAATTGATTACTATCATAAAAAACGTATTTGATTCATTGCAATGTGAATTGATTGCTATCAGAACTAAGTTCTTGATTCGTCATGATGAGGGCTGATTGCTATCAGAACAAAGTATTTGATTCGTTACAATGGGAATTGATTGCTATCAGCACAAAGTGCTTGATTCCTGATTTGTTACAATATCACTTGTTTGCTGTCAGAAAAAGGTACTTGATTTGTTGCAATGTGAATTGATTGCTATTAGAACAAAATGCTTAGTTCTTAATTCGGTATAATATAAGTTGTTTGCTATGAGAAGAAAGTATTTGATTCGTGGCAATATTAATTGATCATCAGAACAAATTTTTTGATTCGTCGCGATGTGAACTGTTTGCTATCAGAACAAATTGCTTGATTCATTATAATATGAATTATTGCTGTCAGAAAATGGCTATTGGATTTATTCAAACTGTTAATTCATTGTTATCAGAAGAAAGTTCTTGATTCGTAATAATATGAATAATTGCTGTCGAAAAAGACTCTTGGATTCATCGCACTGTGAATGCATTGCTATCAAAACAAAATTCTTGATTCATTGCAAAGTGAACTGCTTTTTATTAAACCAAAGAGCTAGATTTTCTGCAATGTAAAGTGGTCGGTATCAGGACAAAATGCTTGATTTAAAAAGATGTGTATTGTTGATATGAGGACAAAGTGTTTGGTTCTTCGTAATGCTGTTATTCAGGATTTTGCCCTTACTAGTTTTGCATATAATTAGAATGATTTCCAAGAACTCCAGGATTAGATGTATGGTTTTCTTCAGCGATATTAGTTTTTCACAGACGGGAAGTAAGGGAATTTATGAATTAAAAATAGCTTCTGAAAATAAGCATTTTGGTGCAAAAATTAATAAGAGGCAGGGCTTCATTTTCGAAGAGAAACGGCGCAACTCAAAATTGCATGAATGTGGTACAGGAACGTCTTTTATTATTTTCAAATGGCAACAGTCAAATGTAAAACAAAGCGTTTTAGACAACTTTAATAAATGTTTTTAAAACTAACTGCACTTAATTCACTAGTTATACTGTCAAGTGAAAGGGTGAGATTTAATTTGTTTTATAAGCTGATATGGCAAATATATCTGATTAGAAAAAACGAGAAAGTAATTATATTTTTCTTCCACAATAAGCAAAGAAAGTGGTGCTTTAATTTATTTTCTAAAAATAGCAAACTTATTTTAAAGTCAAAAGAAATTCAATCCTTCAAATTAATATTATTCGAGCATTATTAAAGTTATTGTGATACTGCAGGGGAGAAAAACTCCCTGTTTTGTCATACTCAGCACAATTTTCCGAGAATAAAGGTTTTATTCTTCCAGAGCTATTATGATAATGAAAACCACTCCAAAAGATTACCATTTTGTTTCACTAAACACTTCTTTTATTTGAAAAATACTTCTTTTTATGAACATTTTAGACTGTGAAAAAAAAAAACTCTTGTAAAATAAAATTGACTCAACTCTCTAAATAAAAAAATTTGGAGGATAAAAATCAATCCCACTCCCCAATTGAAAATATTTATTAAAATTGAAAATGACAAGGTGAATTATTTCTAAATGACTAAGGTTGATTATACAATGCTGCAATCCAAATCATGATGCCAATTAATATCAGCTGTCATATTTACAGAAAACCAATACGACTAAATTTTATAAAGGTAATAGCAAACATTAATCTGAGGCGTAAATTATATCTGAATCGTTTGCTTTGAAATCCATAAAAGCATTCATCATTTTTATGAATTCTCTTTTTGTAGCAAGTGTGAAATCATTATTTTTTCCATTTAATTCACATTATATAAATGCCGAGCTTGATGCGTTTTAAATGAACCGAAAGCATTTTCATTCTCTTGGCACATTTTACTTAATTAAAAATCTGTGATTAGCTGACATTTTCCCAGAAAAATATACTTTATCGTATGACAATCGATTAAAAATAATTTTTCGCTTAAAGAGATCGTATATTTTGCAGCGAAGCAATAATTCTTTATAAGGCGTTAACGGCTTAGTAAGGAACAAGATATATTAAATCCTTTAATACCTTTTAAAGAAAATAAACAGGTTGAATGTATTAACAATTTAAATTAAAAATAATCCAGTAAAGTTTTTAAACGTCCTACAATCCTAAAATTAATTTCATAGTCTTTGTTATATTTTTATACAAACGATTCTAAAAATAAATCGATATTATATCAAAAGGATAAAAGTTAAAATCGTCAAAAAAATTCTTTGAAGAATATAACAAATGTTTTTTTTTTTCAAATACTCTAACCAGTAACAATATAAAGATAGATTTTTTTTTATTTTTCAATAAGTATCAAATAAAATCCTAAGATTTGTTTCACATTTCTCCCAACGTTTGAATTGCTTCAGTTTTAAGAATAACATGCTCCTCAAGAATGAAATTACTCATCCAAATTATTTTTGTCTAACAAGAGAGGTCATTCTCCCCCAAATTTCAGTTTTACGGGTTGAAGGATAAAGGGGATATCCCTCACCCCTTGAAAGCATTGTGGATTTTGGTGAAGCCAATAACACCTTACATGCAATTGGTAATATGTATATCATTATTTACCTTTGGCGAGAATTTAGCATTTTTACTATTTACCGTGTGATCCTTGGCGCCTAATTTCTCGCATGAGTTTAATAATTATAGAAATTGAATTTCTGCTTTAGATGCGTTTTGTCCATCCGATTGAAAACAAAATTTGACTTAGAACTACGATTGCAGTCACAAAGCTCGTACCAAAATTGATGTAATTCAGTTATTGTTTTTGATTTATTAAGTTCATTTGCTTCAGAAAGTACAGACCGACAAACGAGGAATCCTCGTTGGATTTGACTCAAAATTTGATAGATAAAAATAAGTGATCTGAAACTATAGGCATTAAATCTCTGTACCGAATCTTATTAACCAAGCTCGTTTTATCGTGTTAACTTATATTCGAGCTGGAGAACAGACATAATTGTTCTAAACGAACTTTACTCAAAATCTGTGAGTTTCAGGCCACATAGAAATCTACAAATTTGGTGCATAAACCATAAACCAAACTTAACACATCTTCTCAAAATATTTTTGAGTTATTTACGTTACAGACAAAGAAACGGATGGACAGACAAATGAACAATTCCCAAAAAAGATGTCTAGATCTTTGAGAGTCGTCAAAATCTCGAATTCAATTTTGATTAATTATCTAAGGATTAGGCAATGATTTGAAGAATTTTGTAATTTTCTCTTGCTTGGCAGTTTTTAAAAGCTCCTTCCATTCAGACTGATACGCAGAAGTCACATTAGCAATTGACCTCTTAAAAATAAGATTTCGTTCCATAGACCGATCAAGTTCATAAAGAAATCACAAAGCTCAAAATCACATTTGCCATTCTTAAGCCCTCACTGAGATTTTTCAAATTAAATGTCACGTTTCCAGTTCTTGTTGAAGTCTCTTTTTCAATCAGCTGTGAATTTAGCATTTCCTCCAAGTTGGTTTCAGTCAAATCTTCATCTTACGATTCAAGCAATTCCTGAATGTCATTTGATTCTATCTGTTCGAATCCATCTCGTCCGATTCCATTCGCGATTTCGGCTATGTTTGCAGTCAAAGTTTGAACTTGCACAGATTCTTCGTCATTTTTCGCAGTCAGAGCAGTTCCAGCATGACTTCAATGTGTGTGGCTTCAGTTCTTCCAATGATTCTTTTATGTTTATGATGCATTTTGCAATGTCAAATTTCTTCCAGCATTCGATAACATTCATATCAGGATTACATTCCATACTATCCAAAATGATTTTGAAGGTTCGTTTAATGTAATAGAGCTTAAAGGCCTGGATTATTTCTTGGTCCATAGGTTGAAGCAAAGCCTTCATGTTGGGAGGTAAAAATGTCAGTTTTATATTTGGATGCATAGTTTCAAGTTCTCTAGGATGACCTGGTGCATAGTCCAAAACTAGAAGTGCTTTAAAGTCTGAATTCTGTTTTTCAAATAAGTTTCAACTTCATAAATAAAACAATTCCGGAATTAGTCACAGAAGAAAACACTTGTAACCCCGCTTTCTTATTAACAAGCCGAAATACTGGTAAATCGAATAAAGAAATTTTTAGCCGTGAATATAGGAATTGGGTCACATTTTTTTCATCCCCGAATAGTGAAACCGCGAATGAAGAAAGTGCGAATAAGGAACTTTTACTGTATATAATTAAAGACTATTTCATTAGAAAAGTTTCTATTAAAACTATTTTTTATCAATTATTTTAAACTGAGTACAATTTGCATAAGCGAACACTAAAAATGCTCTAAAATGGCAAATATATTATTAGGAGAAAGAACACAAAAAAGATTTTCTGGTTGAATGATTCAGAAGACGCTATGAGTACTTCTAAGTTATCATTTTATCACGCAAATAGATTTAAGAGAAGACTGATGTGCAAACATGAAAAACGGGAGAAAAAGCTCCGACATATCGACAGATGGGAAATTTTATTGCTCCGGGGATATTGAAAGAGATTTGTCTTGTTTGCATGAAATATTGTGTAAAGAATGTAAAGCTAGATTCTAATATATATATATATATATATACAAATAATTTCCACCCTAAAGTGAAAAATAAGACGACATATTTTGTTCAAAAGGGAACATGAGATTATGATCTTTCGCAATAAAAACTGGTTAATGAATATTTTTAAAATAGATTATCTGTTTGTGGAAAATTATATTCAATGTAAATTTTATTACGTCGTATATCATTTGAAAAAGCCCCCGAAAAATGGTGAATGTGGCGAACTATTTTGTTCAAAAACGAACATGAGACGATTATCGTTTTTAACAAAAACAGGTTAATGAATATTTAAATCGATTATCTGTTTGTCAGATTATATTCAGTATGAGTTTTATTACGTCGTGTATCCTTAGTAAGTGTCACCAAAAAATGACGAATATGGCAAAATATTTTGTTCAAAGACGAACATGAGACAATGATCCTTCGTAACAGAAACTGGTTAATGAATATTTTTTATATCGATTATCTTTTCGTCGAAGATTATATCACGAATTTTATTTCGTCGTGTATCTTTTGCAAAAGTTCCCGAAAAAGGCGAAATATTTTTTTCAAAGACGAACATGAGACGATGATCATTTTTAACAAAAACTGGTTGATGTACGTTTAAATCGATTATCTGTATGTCCTAGATTATATTCAGTATGGATTTTATTCCGTTCTGTATCATTTATAAAAGTCCCTTAAAAAGAATGAAAAGAAAATAATGATTTATTTATATGCAATAACATCAATATCTCTTTCTTGAATAAATACAGTTCGTGACACAAATGGTTCAGACATCATGATCTCATTAGAACAGAGTTACCAGTACAGTTTCAATATGTGTTATGCAATCTAATCAAAATCATCAATCATATGTATTACAAAATCAAAGTATGTTCGAAGCTAAACACAAGAGTGCAATTTAATAACGACACGTGAGTAACCTTAACCTTAAATTGGCTATTTCAACCCGCTGGGAGGCACGCAGAAAAATCTAAATCACTGGACCACAGCATCAGCAATACTGGCTGGAACTGTGGTTGAGTCCTAAGGACCATTATCGCCCACGGTACCACTATTTCCTTGGGAAGTATGTGTCATCATCGATGGGGGAATCCAGATTCCCCATCTTTTTGTGCAACCACCAAGTGTTAAGAATCAACCACCGTGCCGGAAGCTTCTCATTCTCAATTATACGGTGCCCTCCCAGGTAACGATAAGTGGAAAAAGAATATTTCATAAGTAGATTATCGGTTTAGAGTATACGTAATTCCATAGGAATTGTATTAATCCATCTGTAAAATTCCGCGTAATTCATAAGAAATAAAATAACCTTAAGGACTTATTTACATCTAATAACATCAATAAATTCATCAAAAAATAACATTAATAAATATTTCTTGAGTGAGCACTGTTTAAGAAACTAATTTTTCAGACTTCACAATTTTAATAAAACTGACTTGTTAATTTCGTTTCAGCATGTATTACACTTTTAAACATTTTTAATTGGCATTCTATAAAAGGCAGAACAATAATAATAATTTTAGAGTATAAAATAAAGCATCTTGAAATCTATGTTTATTTGAACCACAAAAACTCGAGAGAGAGTAAACGGATATTGGAGATAATTATACCATTTTGTAGAGCATTCATTGGGAAAGGTTTCAGTACATTAAAGTTATATCGAATTATAAAAAAGAGTTTTATAATTGCGATTTTAATTACTCTGCTCACGCATGAAAACTGCGCATTTGCAAATAGCAATATCTATGGTATGCATATGTGTATGCGATACATTTCTTTGTATTCATCTAACTTCAAACAACGATTCAAATCTCATTATGCCCAAAAGAAGGAAATCCAAAATTCGACAAAACACATAAAAGACCAAAAATCTTCATTTTTTTCGCGATAAGGAAAATGTAGAGGGAAGAAACATTCAATTAGCGAATATCAGAGAAGTAATAAATTTAGAGAAGGAACTCTTCTGTTGAACGAAGTAACCTTCTCTTTTTAAAATCTCATGAGGAGTACAAATTATCATTATATCAAATCATTATACAGAAATTTATATACAAATGTAGAACAGTGGGTACAATGATTTATTTGTATGTTTTTAAATTTTAAACAACTATTTTATCATATATTTTTAATGGATTATTTTGTAAACATTTTTAACATTTTAACATTCTAAATATTTCTGAATGTGTATTATAAAAATTGTTTTGTAGCTGTTTTTGATTGTTTCTAAATATATTATTTATTTTTATTTGATGTTGCATAACATACCCATGTCATATCGGATGGAGACTAGATATCAGTTTAAAGCTAATTTTTATGGATTCTATACCACGGGCAACGCCATGCCGGTATTGCTAATGTAGATATAAATTGTTTAGATACAAAAATATGCAAAAGATATTCATTCGCCTTTTCTTGTACAAATTTATAGCGTTTATTTTATAGCTTCTTAATTTTAATTTTTTTCATCTACGGAGTGTATAGAAAGACAAGGTCTTATATTCTTCAATAAAAATTATTCCTCCAGATTTAGATGATGATCACGTTTCATATCTCCCTGAGTCTGAAAAATACGTATTTGGAATAATGCCATAAAGTCTGTTGTTTTCTGGAACTGATAACAATAGTAAGAAAGGTATGAAATTTCATATGCGGTCTTATTTATCAAACTAGATGACTA
>JAPMOQ010037314.1:1449586-1460724 GCA_026543055.1 Argiope trifasciata | reverse complement strand
CATTTAATGCTATACGCAGTTAAACATGGCTTTATATTTGTGATTCCCTTGGTGGTATTGAAGATTTGAAAGCGTTAAGGTTAAAGAACAACAACAACAAAAAAAAACACACATAGAATTTACTCAATTGAAGTTCAACAAAACTTGACAGACTCCAAAGAAATAAAGAGTTTCAGAAATATGACTTGATACACTATTATGTCTGAAACTGAAAGAGTGTAATAATCTATTAGCTGTATTCATTGAATTATTTCACTTCAGACTATAAATTACTCACCAAGCAAGTTTATTCGCATGAGACTTGACATCCGACGGAATATATTATGCTAATCCGACCAGAGGAGCTGTCTGCCAGCCTTCCGGAAGATATTATTAGCATCCAAATGAATGTTCATTCGTCATCTCTCAGTTCTGCAATCCGTCAACGGAGATTCGCTCGTAAATTTTGGGATTTGACAGCCACAACTTATCAGATCCTCGCCGGAGACAGTTTTAAGTACTTCTGTCTGACATTTTTCACTCGTTTCGTAAGAATTAATTTCACTATAGTCTTTAAGTGGCCTTCCCAACACTGAAATTAGGGACTGATAACACCCAAGGAAATTTTTGAAAATGGTAAACTTTAGGACAGCTTGAATTTTTTAAACACAAATTGTATTTTAGACTTATCAGTTTGATGAACGAGAAATGAAATGGTGAAGTCTTTATCCGTTTGATATGAGAGGAAAAATAATGCAGTAGAAAGTCGTTTGACCCTTTTTAAATATTTTACCATCATCCTAAAATATCTTGCTAATATTGTGGCACCGAAACTAACAAAGACAAAAAGTGTCATGTTCAACATGTAATGCTCCATTGTGTGCAGATCCTTGTTTTATGTTGTTACATCAGAACAAAAAAACAATTGGTTATTTACATTGTATTTGGTTTTTCTACCACTGATTTCAAGCGTAATTAATATATTTTAAATTTTAAAACAATTAATAATAAACATTGCATATTTATTTGTAAAAATATTTGTATTTCAGATTTTTTTCTATTGAATAAGTCAGTAAAATATCATTGCTTGTATTGGGCGATGGCAAATATGTTACCAACTCCAACAATAAATATAAAGAAATCCTTTTTTACATAAGAAATTATCTTCTCTAATTATAGCATAAAATAGAAATTTGGAAAGAAAACGTTTGTGCCCGTTAAAGGGTTAACGAGCATAATTCGTTTCCGAATTTCACTCTTAATGCGAAACACTCATTAAATGAAATAATTTTATATTACAGGACGTAGTATAGTTACAACTCCACGTAAAATAAAACAATGCATTCTATTACAAAAAATCCCCTCTCAAACAAACTAATACTGTTATGGGTTTTCCTTTCTATCAGTCAGGTTCGTTGTAGTCGTTGGCGTTGTTGTAGCCTAATAATCTTTGTCAGAGACCAATAATGTTTGTCATACTATTCGATTAATGATCACAGGCACTTACTCAAATCCCTTATAGTCCCGTTCGACAACTCTGTCTGGTCAAAATTTCTTTCATGAAGTTATAAAGTTTATTTTCAAACAAAGGAATGGATAGAGACTAATACAGAAAATCATGTCATGACGTTTCTTCGCCACTCATTTTACGAAACAATTTTCTTAAAGCAAGTTATTTTATCACTTTTTGCTTCCTCGTCAGTCTGGTAAAAAAGGGTTTGGTGCAATTTTTTTTCTAACTAGTCCATGGACTTACCTATTCTTGCTTATCATCAATAATAAGCAAGAATCTAATTATCACATTTTGGAAAGTACAATAACATAAAGTAGTAAAACAATCTACAAATTCTATACTACAATTTCACACAGATATAATTCCTAACGGTTAGACATTCTAACAGGTTTTTGGTATGTAGTCGCATATTTTTATCCTCACAGTGGAAAAAGGTCTTTGCTTCAATTATGCTATTGATAAGAAAATAATCTTAAAAAATCACATTTTTATTACTTAAGGTACAAATTGAGTTTTCAAGCAAAATAATAACAGTGATATGTACGAAAAAGAATAAATTTGAAGGCAATGGGATTCGAGTTCATTGCAGATTGCTTTTTGATTCATGGAATAAATAAAACTGAGTTCCTTTTTATAAAAAATAATATATATTACTCCTAACATAGGATTTTAATGGATTTAATGATTTTTATAAATATAATATAAGCTATAAAATACATTAGATCGTATATTAAAAAGCATTATATCTTATAAGTATTAGAGTATTATATTTATAAAAAGCATTGCTTATATATATATAATATAAGCAATGTCTGCATATATGTACATTTTTTGTTTTTATTTTGAAGACATTTGGCACTTTAAAATCGAAGATCATTATATATGTTTCGAAGTCCAAAGAAATAAGTAAAATATTCGTAAATTAAAAATAACTAAAATTTGGCGTTTTTAAGAGAAAAATTTCCATAAACGTTATAATTTTCATATCACAAAGATTAGCATTAAGAATTAGTTTCCTCAGGAAAATTAATTTCATTTTCACACAATTTTTCCCTGCATTTATTGATTTTTTCAAAATAAATTTTATACACAATTTTTTTTGTGAGATTTTGTTTTTATAGATGAACAGTATGGTATATACATAATAAAAATGTCTGTTATTTGAAGTGGGAAAAAATTAAATTTCTTTCTTTTCATCAAATCATTATCTATAATAAAGGCAATTACTTTCTTAAAATATTAAATATGAAGTAATATTAAGATTTTATATTCTTTTTTTTTACTTCGTAAAATATACAGTTTTATAATAAGTAAACACTATAATTTACTTCTTAAATATGGCTTTTTAACATTCTTTGAGTTCTGTCTTGGTTGGTATAAAATGGTTTCATTTTGCTTTTCGATTCAGCACCTTTAATTTGTAAGGGAACCAAGCTCGTACTTCAAACAAAGTTTTATGTCTGGTTTATATTCGAGCTCATTAATTAAAATATAATTTTATTTGACTTTATTTTAAAATTTTTATTACATTGTACCATATTTGTTTCTACCAATTTCAAATTTTTTGCTGTTCTAAAATGTAAAAGAAATTTCATTGTAACGAGAAAACTTGGACACTGTATTATAACTAAATAATTCTGACCTCTTTATAACTTGTTAATATATGTTCTGAACTCTTTATAACTTGTTAATATACAGTGGATAAAAAAAGTCTCCGTACGCAGATACAAATGCAAATCAAAGCTTAATTTGTCACACAAAATTCATAATGATAAAAATGAAAACTTAAAAATGAGTTAAAACTAATATTATTTAATATTTATTCATATTAAAAGGACGACAATACTGACAAAATTAAATAATAAATCGTAAAAACTCAAAAAATGCCGTAAACATGGAACAAAAAAGTCTCCGTACGGTGCCCTAGCACACGAAAAAAATTTACAAAAATGCAAAATACATTTAACAAATATACATTTAATGATCAGAGGGCCCTCCTTTGGCCTTTATCCCCTCTTTTAGACGTTGAGGCATTACCCCTACAAGTTTTTTTGTTGTTTCTGGAGAAAATTACACCAAATACTACTAATGGCACTTTTGAGCTCAACTTTGTCTTTTATGTCATATTTTTTAAGTTGTTGGCCAATTTCTTCCCACCAATGTTCAATGGGGTTTAAATCGGGTGACTGAGGAGGGCTATGAATGTGTTGCTTAACAGGGTAAAGGCACTACTCTTGGCAAATCTTAGAGGTGTGTTTAGGTTCGTTGTCCTGCTAAAAAGTAAATCCAGTTCCAAGTGATAGTTTCTCTGCACTGGATAACACATTTTGTTTAAGAATATCCAGATATCCATATCGTTCCATATTTCCCTCGATGAACTGCAAATTTCCTACTCCAGAAGCACTCATACACCCCCACACCATAGCACCGCCACCACCGTGCTTCACAGTTCCGCATAAATTCTTAGTTAGCATTTGTTCGTTTGGTTTTCTCCACACTATAACTTGGCCATCTGACCCATTAATGTTAATTTTTGATTCATCGCTAAAAAGAATGGATTACCAAAAAGATAATGGCTTGCTTACATGCTTCTTTGCAAACTCGAGGCGCTTTTTCCTGTTGTACAATCTTCTATAGGGTTTCTTCCGGCCCGTACGTCCATGATAACCACTTTTGTAATGACATTTCTCACTGTTTGAGTTGAGACTTTAATGTTGTAACTAACCATTAAATCAGCTGCCAACTTCGGTGCACTAATTCGTGGATTTTCTTGAACTTGGCGTAAGATGTTTCTTTTATGCACGCGATTTAATTTTGAAGGCCTCCCAGATCGATCTCTATTCTCAAGTGAATGAAGTTTACGATATCTTTCAATGATATATTGCACAGTAGACTTCGATTTTTTAATCCTTTCACTAATCCGTTTCCTGGATAATCCATCATTTTGCAATTTAATCACTAATTCCCGAATAGCTCTGGGAACCATTTTGTGACGATCAAGAACAAATTTAACTCAACAACTGTCGAAATGTTGTTTTCTTATCAGTGATTAACTTTCTGACGTCAAAGATTTACTGCGGGCCTGTTTTAAACACTTCAGAAAGAATTTGCTTAAAGCGTACGGAAACTTTTTTTGCACTGCAATTTTCAATTTACCTTAGATTCTGCAAATAATATGCTTTTCTCGTTTTTTAAAAATGAAAATTTACAAATGTCTCTTTCTATAGACTTAAACTAAATACATGTAGACAGTATTTAAAGAAAAAATGCAATATTTTACAAATTATGCTCATTTATTCTTAAATTTAGTGACCGTACGGAAACTTTTTTTACCCACTGTATGTAATCCAGTTATTCTATTCCTGTAAACGATCACAATTTATGATACCAGAGCTTTTATTGTTTCATAAAGCGTTTTATTGCAAGTTCCTGTTG
Organism: Argiope trifasciata; assembly: GCA_026543055.1. Taxonomy (NCBI): domain Eukaryota; kingdom Metazoa; phylum Arthropoda; class Arachnida; order Araneae; family Araneidae; genus Argiope; species Argiope trifasciata. The sequence goes on along the minus strand of JAPMOQ010037314.1, from coordinate 1,455,797 downwards.
TTTACAATATCCACGACACAAAGGTTTTCTTATAAGGCTTAATTTTGTAGATTTAATCTTGCTGTATGGAATGGCTAGATCAACTGTTATAGTTAATCTTTGAATAATCATTAGTATTCGTTCTCTTGATGTAATTTTGTGTATGTCAAGTTTTCATTGCTCTATCCGATTCTAATTTTACTTCCGGATTGGAATCGAATAAATTTTAATGATTTTATAAACAAGCATGTTTTATGATAACTGTATTATGAAATATATCCTGTATACCCTCAGCCCTGATTTTATGAACAGACTTTGAATACAGAGAACATGCAGGTAAATTTAATTTTTCCTCTATTTTTACATTAACGTTTAGTTTTTTGGTACAATGAATGAATAAATAAACAGTTTAAAGAAAACAATCAAATGAAAGGCACTAGATTTCTGAAATAATTTAAGCTTATATATAAGTATTGGGTGTCATAAAATAAAAACTAAGAAAAAACCAAGCATATAAAATTTTATAGATATTGTGGTGGTAAGTTCATAAGCCGTATTACAATTTCTAGACCAGAATGCATTTTTTTTTTTGTCTAGGGGTTATGTTACGCGGCTGAGAGACCCAATGGATCAGAGTTCGAATATGAAGAATGCACATTGGTGACACTGGTTCTGAACTAACAAGCGCAGACTTATTGGAGCCCTCCACCGGTAGCAAAAGTCGTCATAATGCTTGGTGCAACCAAAACGTTCGTCACCCACCGAAAACTCTTTAGTGTGATAACATCGTTCCTCTCACCTCTAGCTCACTGGTGGGAGAGTAATATGGTGGTAAGTTCATAAGCCACATAACAACTTTCAGCCAGGAGTGTTCGCTTTTGTCTAGGGGTTATGTTACGCGGCAGCGGATTAAATGGACCCCGATTCGAATCTCAAGAATGCGCAATAGGAAATACAATATTCCTGGATGGATGATGAACCAAAAATATCCTTACGAGGTCAGCCAAGAATGAATTTTCATTGTATCAAGTACATATTGCTACGAAATTGTAGTTTTGTTTCCTCTCACGAATAATATCATCTGTATTAGATGCTATCTGGTGTTGCATTAATAATCCCAGTGCTTGGTGACAAACTTGGCTACGATTATTCGTTTTTTTATTATTCGAATAATGATGGAAACATCGAGAATTTTTATGATCCACTGAGATACGTCCAGATACGACCTGATTGGTCTACATGATTCAATGCTCCCTTCCCGGGAACTATAAAAGGCCAGCACTCACAAGGAGCTAGAAGTCGTGGTGAATAGTCGTTGGAATAGTCAAGAGAATACCTAAACAACAGCAGAGTCAAACTAGTACTGAACTGAGCTTGTTGTCTGTAGTGGAAGCAGTATGGAGTCATGTAGCCAGTCTTGTGGTAGTTATACAGCTAAGCGAGGGACAGTGGGAAGTTTCAGCCATCTGGAGAGACCATAGAGTGAAACTTCTTGGATCCCCTCACCTGCTGAGTTCTGTTTGGTCGCTTTGTGTGCTGTGGGTGTTGTTACTACTTGTGGGCTACTGTTGTTATTGTGCGCTGCTGTGTGCTCGTCTCAGCTGTTAATATTTATCGTCTCAGTTTTGTCCTGACTTCGTGTAAATAAAAGTTGTTCCTGTTTTTTCACTACAGGACTGTTTAACGTGTTTTGACACCATACTCCCACTATCAAACGACCGTAGTATAGTAGTCCATAGTAGTCATCACACCACGATATAAATATATGTGGATTAAATTAAAATCGCTTACTAATTTATCTCCTATTATTCTAATTAGGAAACATAGTAACAAGTATTTAGATTCTACAATTTCGAACACATTTTGTTACTTGAATTATTCCTTCCTTTTTCCCTTTGGTCTTGTGCAGGCTTTTAGTTCCCCTTACCATTAAAACACTTTATTTCAACAGCAAACACTGTAGAAAGTAAGTTATTTTCGAATACATTTAAATTTCCTTTGAATTCTCATTTTTCAGTTTTGCCAAACAACAAAGCATTAAATAGATGATTGCATAAGAATAATTTAACATATAGGAAAACTGATATTCCGGCAGAACAAGCTGTCATAATAATACATATGAAAATTATTTTAAATCTTTAATTAATGTTTACAGTCTTAGGTACTATTTTAGTTTCTGCCATACAGAGTGTACAAAGAAAAATGTATTGTATTCGTCTGAAATAAAATCTCAAAAATTCGATGTATTTTCGTTTCAGATCTCACCGAATTGAAAAAACTTATTTTTAGAAATATGTTTATGTATCTGTGAATACAATAACTCAAAACACAAGGAGCTCTTGGCTTAAAAGTTTGTATGTGGCCTTTTTACCGCATTTGCAGATTTGTATGAAATTTTATATCAATTCTGCTTATCAGAAGTTTTCTCATTTCTATTTGCATACAATAATTTAAATATGCAAAGAGCTAAAAATAAATGAAATTCAATATAGTAATGTATCATTACAGTTACCAATATGTACTGAATTTACGGCTTTATCAGTGAGCGACAGGCTATATACCTGCTTCAAATTTGGACCTTATCAGTATTTAACATTTGGTCGATTTGTGCCGAATTTTCGGTCTTATTAATGAGTGACTGGCTATCTATCAGCATCAAAATTTGAGCCTTAACTGTAGTTGGCATTTGGTTTATCTATGTCAAATTTTTGGTTGTATCCGTGATTGACTGGAAGTCTATTTATGTCAAATTTTGGGCCTTTTCTATGGCTGACTGGCTAGTGGAAACTACGGCCTGCGGAAAGGTTTAATCCGGCCCGTTTAAGAGTGCCGTCGTGAGAATGTTTGAACGCATTCTTACTTCGTAATGTGACGACCCGCATAAAAACTACCTGCGGCGATATTCAAATCACAATAGTATTCTCATTTTCCAAGAATACAGTCTTTAAAATTCACTATATCAAACAATAAGATTAAAAAATACGAAATTAATTTGAGAAAACTATCTTCAGAATTTGAAAGGAGATTTCAGGACTTTAGAAAAATAGAACCAGAGTTTAATATTTTTGCGCCCCCATTCAATGTTAATTACGAAGAAGTTGAAGCAAAATTTCAACTTGAGTTAATAGAACTGAACTGTAATACTTTCCTGAAACAAACTTTTCATACAGTACCATTACTAGAATTTTATAAAAATTTAAGTCCAGATAATTTCCGAAATCTAATTACTCATGCAATGAAGACAATGAAAATGTTCGGCTCATCTTATATATGCGAACAAATCTCTTCAACAATGAAGCTTAGGAAAACTTCTTTAAGAAACATAATTACAGATGAGCACATTTCATCAGTTTTAAGAATTTCTGCTTCGCAAATGGAATCGGACTAGGATGAAATTTTGATAAAACAGTCTCAATTTCATTTTTCTCATGCACCAGTAATGACACCAGAAAATAAAGTGATAATACTTCACATCAAGAACTACACTAAATTCATTTTATATTTTGTGCTTATAATTTTTTTACCTTTTGCTTTTTTACTCTTAAAATAATAAGTGTATGTAATAATATATGTATATGTTTATAGAACACATAAATTTTTTAACGATTAAGCATTATTCTTTGGCCCGCTACGATCGTCTAGTTATTACAAATGGTCCGTCTTAAAAAAAGTTTCCCCACCACTGGGCTAGTTGATCTGCATCAAATTTTGAGCCTTATTAGAGATTGGCTGACTGATGTGTGTCGAAATTTTTATCTTATCCACTTTTGACTATCAGTCTATGTCAAATAATGGGCCTTATACATGACTGATTGACTGTCAATTTTTAATCTTGTCAATGGTTTGACTATCGATCTGTGTCAAATTTTGAGTCTTTATCAATGGTTTGACTGTCGATCCGTGTCAAATTTTGTGTCTTATCAGTGGTTTGAACTGTTGATCTGTATCAAATTTTGAGAACATCCATGATTGACTAGCTTTCAATCACTATACATTCGATTTTGTGAACTTGTAATCAAAGCTGTAATGTCTTTAGCTACTGAAATTTAGTGTCCTGTTCATTTCGCTAACATTTTAGATCTTTTAGATGAATCGAAATAATGGAAAGTAGGACCACAAGGATCCGATGTAATGTGAAGCATAAAAAGGACATATTGTGTTAAGGAGAATACTTTCCTGATTGATAATAGATTCCCAGTTTAAATATTAGCAAGATATAGTAGCTATGCAAATATATGTTGCCATCTCTACAAGAATAAATTTTATTAAAAACTGTATTAAAAAAGGAAATATAACAAGGGATACTCAATATATTTGGAATTTGAATAAATATATCTAGAAGAATTAATGGGCATTTAAAGGTTATATACCCAAGATCTTGTAATGCTGATCCTGTTAAAAAATATTTACCAAACCAATAAGACAATAGAGTTAGGTATTAAGATTTTTGTGATATTTTCACTGTAGTTTATAATTAGAATTATTCAATGATAACAGAATTCATTTTATTAAAATAAAAGGACTATTCTATAACAGCAGAATCGGGTAGTATGATTTTCGTGATGATATTTTCACTATAGTTTATAATTGAAATTATTTATTGACAACATAATTATTTTATTAGAATTAAAAGATTATTCTATGACAACAGAATCAGGTAATTAGATTTTTGAGATGATATTTTTACTATAATTTGTGATTAGAATTATTATAAAAGACAATAGAATTATACTAGGAAAAATAGAACTAAACAATAAATTTTTCGTGATAATATTGACACTGTTAATTTATAATTAGAATAAATTTAAAGGCAACATAATTATTGGCAAAGAATAAAAGAATTTTTCTAAGACAATAGAATTGGGAAATATAATTTTAATGATTAGATTTTTATTGTAGTTTATAATTAGAATTATTTTAAAATGGTTAATTTCCTCTTTGAGATTTTGAGTATCATCAGTCTGTTAGAGATTAATATGGTGTAGAAGTTTTAAAATGATTCCATAATCGCAATTCATTTTTATCTATTGAAACTAATTTGAACTAAAATTGTTCAAACTCACTTTTTATATTAGTTGTTATTAGATTTAAATAAATTATTTTTACATTTTTCATTTAAGTTAAAAGTTTATAAGTTTTACATTTTTCATTTAAGTTAAAAGTTTATAAGTTTTACATTTTTCATTAAGGTACAAATTATCAGTTATGAAATCTTATTTAAATGAGAAACATTATAATTTAGAATGAAATATATTTTTAAAATAATTTTTTCATTTATATTCATTTTACACAACTGCGACAAAAAATATCTTTGAAAATGAAATAAATGCATGTCATAAAATTAACTATCGTGAATTTGAACCTTTATAAATTTTTTGAATGACGCAAAATCGAATCTTAATTAACTAGATTGTTATTTTTAAACACTTTAATAATGATTTCAGTATGTTTATAACAAAACCATGGTACACAATTTAATCATTTCGCTATCCTACAATTATGGGATTAAATACATGATAATTTAACGATCAAAATCAATCATATGTAACATCAAAACAAATTGAAACATGGCATCTGAAATTATAGTGATCAAATATCTACATGCGATTGTGTGTTTTTTACATTTTTTATTCCTTACGCATGGGCTATACACATCCTGACCTTGGTTACTTCAGCTTCTTTACTCAAGCATGTAACATTTTTTAGTAAACGCGTTCCGTGACAAACTTTCATGTTCATTATCATGGTACCGGAAATGGAACAAGTCTCAAGAAACGCGCTCCCATAAAATGCAATACTAATGACGATTTTACATCACGTTTTCAAAATTCCAATTTTTCTTAATGTTCCTAGCCTGAATTAGCAATCTTCCTTTGTGTTAACCGAGCATAATTATCGCCATTACAAGAAGTAAGCGTTGCTTGTTAGGATTTCAGTTATTACAGAGAACTTTTCAAACATCAAAAAGAAATCTGTATTTATATCTTTTCAGTTTTTGCCCACACAACAATTATTCTTTTTTAACTCCATATTATATAATATTACCTCTTCTGCCGAATTGAAGAAATTTTTATTGTAAATAACTCAAAGAAACTATCTATTTAGAAGGCAATTATATGGACATAAACACTTTTATATAAATACAAGTTTTATAAAGTTTTTACGTTTTCTTCAAGTTTTACAAATTAGCCTTCGGACCTTCAATTGAATATATTAGGTTGTTCGGAAAGTA
>JAPMOQ010037314.1:1431359-1444586 GCA_026543055.1 Argiope trifasciata | reverse complement strand
TATGCTTACAAGTTTAAAAGAACTTCGTCGAAAAATTGGCTTTTCTGTGAAAATCTAAAGCTTTTATTTAATATCTTTTACGTTTTAGTTTTCTTTATAAAAAAAGTTTTTTTTTCCCAATTTGGTTTCTGTCCCCAATTTTTGAGAACCTATCTTGATTTTTATATTTGCATGGATATACGTTATATTTTCGATTCTTTTAGTTGAAAAGTTTTTGTAGTTTAAGATTTCAAAGGAAAGCAATTTCCTTCAGAAGCATATTTTAAAATTCTATTTTCTTATGTGTGGAAGCAATAAAAAGATGCCAATATTTATATGATGAGTAATGTATATATAATTTAAGTTTTCAGAACAAAAATTATCGAGTATACACTAAGAATAAAATCAAATATCAATAGACTTAAAATAAAAGCAAATATAAATTTTTCATTTATGCATTATGGGTGTTTAAAGCCCCTGATAGCTATCGTGAATATCAGGTTATTAAAATAATAATTGTTAGTATCTTCGTTTGTATCATTTCAGTTCTTTGAATTGAATAATTATAGGTTTTCCACAAATTTGAATTTCTTTGAAATTTGAGGCACCTTAAAATTTTCACGTGACCATTTCGGAGGGGGGGGGGGCGTGACCCTCAGCTTGCGCGCCACTGTAGTATATTTTATACCGAGAGTTTTTCAGATGAGGGCAACGCGTTTTGCTTAGAAAAAGGTTGTACTTGGACACAATTCTACAGGTATGTAAAAAACAAGTATTGATATTCGACTATTGCTGCCTAAGACCTAAGGATAGAAAATCTGACCCCTCATCTGTGATTTTGTCACTTTCTTACTGTGCGGCCTACATTTGGCCTCCCTATGTTATAACTTCTGTGATTCTGTCACTCCTTTACTGCACGGCCTACATTTGGCCTTCCTGTGTTATAACTTCTGTGATTCTGTCACTCCTTTACTGCACGGCCTACATTTGGTTTTCCTGTGTTATAACTCCTGTGATTCTGGCACTCCTTTACAGTATGACCTACTTTTGGCCTTTTTGTCTGATAACTCCTGTGATTCTGTCATTCTTTTATTTGTGGTCTACTTTTGGCCTTTTTGTCTTATAACTCCTTAGATTATGTCACTCCTATACTGTAGGCCTACTTTTGGCCTTGGCTTATAGCTCCTACAATTTTGTACCTCCTTTACTGTGCGGTTTACATTTGGCCTTCCTGTGTTCTAACTCCTGTGATTCTGTCGCTCCTTTATTGTACTGCCTACTTTTGATCTTCTTGTCTTATAATTCTTGCGATGCTGTCACTCCTTTACTGTACGATCTACTCTTGGCTATATTATCTTTTTTAAAACTCCTGCAATGCTGTCATTCCTTTACTGTACGACCTACTTTTAGCCTTCTTGTTTTATAGCTCTCAAAAGAAGGAGCCTTGAATTTCCTGCACTTGACGCACCTCTCATTTAAAAAAAAAACATGGCTATTATTCATTGTAAAATGTACTTACTGCAAACATTTTTTTTCCAGTTCAGGTAGGCAAAGAGTTGACTCACACCACATGTTGCTCTCATCCCTGTGTATGCATGATCCGTGATATCAGCTGTCACCTGAAGACTAGGTCCCATAAATCGAAGGGGATTTCGCTTCAAACGGGCGAGAGATCTCCCCCAAACAGCCGAACTCCGCTTTTTAAGTGCCGCCGCTCGTTTATTTCTTGCCGCTCGGCCCTACCTGCATCGATCGCGAATCTTCGCCTACTTCTCTCTCCCCCTTTTTGCCTTCCTTTCCCCCCACTTTGGTTGGGGTTCTTTCTACATTGCTTTGCCATTTTCCATTTTTTTTTCTTGCTTCTTCTTTACTTATTAAACTCGGATTTATTCATACCCAGCAGAAGTTTGGTTTGTTATCGCCTACGAGTGGCTCTTTTTTCATTCTTTGATATATGTGATTTTTTTTTTGTATTTTATTTCTGTATATTTTCTTAGTTTGTGGGGAAGGTAAAGAAATAATTCATATTCGGGATGTATTTTTTTTTTGTTTTTTTATTAAATTTATTTGTGGAAGTTGGTGGGCAATATGAATTTATTCAGTTTTATTTTTTTTCTTCCTGTTTATTTATTTCGCCATTTTAGATTTATTAGAAAGGTGTATCTGTATTTCAGCTGAAGGTATCTCGGAGAGTTATTTAAAAAAAGTATAAATGCGACGATTAATATTGGTTTACTTAATTAGGGGTAAATTAATATTATTTTTTTTTCTAGTACATAACCGATTTTGATTATTAGTTTAAACGCATTAACATTATGCTACTTTTAAATGATTGACGATTCATCATGTTATGTATGATACGATGAATCATGTAATCATTCGTAATCTAATGAAACTACGTTGCATTGTATTGATCATGAAATCGCTTAACTTTTTTTTCTTAAAATGCACTTGCAATGAATTAGATGAGTAGGAAAATTTAATTAAATTATTTAGTTTAATTTAATTTAATTATACTAACATACCGACGCAGACTTTTTAAGCAAACTTTCAAAAAGTCCTCCATTCCGTATCTCCATTGCTCCTGACACTTTTCTTCAATCATTGCAAGACTTCAAACAGGCAACTTTAACGACATGAAAATAGCACCAGGCAATACTAGATCCTACTCTATTTACAAGCATTGCCCCTCATCACAATGAAACCAAGAACGCATCTTCAACTGCCCTGCCATTGCTCCTGCCATCTTTGGATTCTTCGGTCCTCTTTCGAGGGAAGATGTTCCGTACAGCCTTTAGGCTCCGAGGCTTGTCCTAAAGACTTTTGAGCACATTTGAATTTTTTATTATCAATGGAAAACGACAACAACGGTTTTAAAGCCACATTAAAGCTATTTTGGGGATGGACCTCATGATTTGAACAGCCGTCAGATGGCGAAGATGATACCTGAGAGAGCACTCCTTCTCCAAATTTCCAAACCGTACCGGGAAGTTTAGCGCTGATGGATTTAACGTCCACCAAAGCCGCTTACACGAAGCTTCTTTTGTGGAACTGACTGACATGCAGATATTCATTTCTTGGCAATTTAGTAAAAAAATCGATGTAAACAGAATCACGTCATTCTTCATCAATATAAACAGAAACACATCTGGGAATTTTGAAATGACGTAAAATTGAATGTAGTGTTGATGTTATATTTTTACCTTTACTTCTGGCAAACATATTGATCCTTTCTCAAAGCATTCCATGTGTGGTAGTAAGTTCATAAACCACATAACTTCCAGACACGAGTGTATACTTTTGCTTAGGTTTATGTAACTCGGCTATGAACGCCAATGGCCCCGAGATCGAAACTCAAGAATGCACATTGCTTACCCTGGTTCTGAACTAACAAAAGAAATCTTCGTGCCCCTCTACCGATACTAAAAGTCACCATAACGCACAGCGTGACAAAAACGTTCGTCGCCTGCCTAATACACTTGGTGCAATGGCATCGTTCGTCTCACCTGACCAAATATATTAAATCTGCCATGTTTTTTTCCAGGCAAGGTCAATCTACACGTTTATGATTATACAATTTTTAACATTATTATTTACAATAACTGACCATAATTTATAATTTTAAAATATGAATATAAATCAATTCGTATTTATTAAATATTAATAATGAATATTTAAATATGAATAAAACATGATATTAATGTTAAATTAAATTATATTATTATACTACATGACATTAAATATTATTAAATTAAAAAAATTTCAGCGTCATTCAATACTTATAGAATTTAAATACCCGAACTTTTTTCAACCTATCCTTGAAATCGCGGTTAAACATAAATTTCATTCACTTTCTTCATGTGACTAAACATCAAACAAATCATTATAACTTTAAGAGAACATATATATTACTTTTATACTTTCATTCTACAACTACTGTAACTAATAAAACTTCTAAGTTATTTAATCTAGTTTTAATCACAAAAACTACGAAAACTACATGTATGTCGAAATCAACTAAGTATCATGGGCTTTAGAGGACATGTCGTCTAACATATTTTCAACTAATCAGACGTATCAGCTAAGTGTCCGCGACTGGTCAATAGTATCTGAAATATAAAACAATAGGTATAAAATATGCTTGATTTTTTTCTCACAGATCTCACATTATATAATGTATCAATTAAACTCCTGATCGATCAATAAATATGGCTTTTTCATGAATACTGCTGTCCTCATTGAGCTTTCTCGACAATAAATTCTTCTGCCAAGCTTTGCAACTTTTGGGGCAGTGTAACTTGAATGATAGTATAAAGAATTATTAATTCAGTTAGAAAAAAGATTTTTCTACAATTCATGTTGGGAAAGGAATACAGAAAAGATGCACTTGCTTTCACGGAATTTACAAAACAGATGAAGCTGCTGAAAGCGATGAAATAAAACCCTTATCTATTGCTAGGTTCATTATTCTTCTTGTTACCACACTGCACATTTAGACGGATTGGGTTATAATTTCCTTTACCAACTGTACTATATGGCAAGTAATATCCGCTAGAAGTAATAAACTGTGATTAAAAAAGCGTAGACAAAATAACATGGCAAGTTCGTTATATAAAAACGATAAAAATTCGCTTAGGAACAGAGGGTCGCAAACGCCTGTAGAAAGCGCTGGTGTCACGAGAGTGCGTTGAGATACAAAAGCGAGCTGAACAAATTGGAGGTTTTCTTCATTCGAGTTGTGGTTGCATTGGGCTTAACATGGCTAATTACACACACCGTAAAATGGTTGACATGCATCTAATTTAGGGCATCGCCTATTGCAATGGACAAGAAGACAATGGCAAGTATAAATCTTGCAAATATATCGAAAGAAATATCCTGTGAATGAGTAGTTATCAATAAATGTCGTTTCTTCTCTTTGCATTATGTATTATTTTAGACGCCATGTAGCGGCTCCAGATCGCAGTTGCGATCAAATGCGATTTTTTGTTCTTATGGTATGACTGATTTGCCATGCCATTTTGTATACGCTTTTATGAATCACGCTGTATATAGTCAAAAGTTATGCAGTGAGCCTCATGCATTCAACATCACACAAGAAAATATCTTATCAGCCTTTATCATGCCAGCAAAAAATGTTATCTAGAGTTTCAAATGTGGTATAATAAAGTCAAAACACATATAAAACACATTTTCATATTCTTCTGCCAACAATGTTTGCAAAATATATTGCTTCCTATTCGTGTTGAAATGTATATAAACTGCAGACGACGGTACAATTTTAGATATGGCGATGATACAAACGTGTGTTGTATAGATCCTACTATGCTGAAAGGAATTTTTGGTTCTAAGCCAACAATATTCTCAAACTTTGTAATCGATTTTCCCAGTTCCTCACGCTGTTTTCGAGATAGCAATGATAATTTCAAATTCCGCCTCTAGTTGCAATGCTGGTATTGATTTCACCGCGAAATACTTAGCAATATTTACATAGATATCTCTTTCACAGTTATTGCTGTTGACATTTTGGAATTAAAAATGGAAGACTAAAGATTTTAGTGGCCACTGTATACATCACGTTAATGAACTTACTATAATTGTTTTTTTTAAAATCCAACACGAGGTTTAGTAAAAGTATTGTAATCGTCCAAAAATTCGAACACCAAACATTGCAGAATCTCTACGTTGTAGGCCTCTTTTAGTTCAAAAAAAAATATTTTGGTTTGTGTCAAAGATAAATCAAAAATACTTTGAGCTAAATAATGTGAAAGGCCTTTTATGATCTTTACAGCAAATATGTAGATTTTCATCAAACTGTGAGCAAAATCTATTCAGAGCAGGGATTATACAAAAATCGACTTTTTACAAAAGTTGTTTTCGAATTCAGTGTTTCCAAAAAATCTGTTTTATCTGGCTGGCCTTCAAATTTTTGCCAAAAAAAAAAGAACAGGAAAAAATATTTTATTTAATTTGTATAAAATATCGGCAAATGAAATCAATATCAAAGTCGAAATGTTAAAAAAATGATTTCATATATATATATATATATATTACAAAAAGAAAACTCAAACAAATATTCTAAATAGTATTTATATTATTTTCACTAATTTAAATTTTTTCAAAGAAAACAGGATTTTAAAAAACATAAAATACACAAAATATCTACTGAAAGGTGGTTAAGTCTCATTCCTTTTTTTTGGACACAACATTGCTTGAAATTCAAAACTTTCGTATACTACCTTTGAGCTTCAATTTATAGTTTTCATGGCATAAAATAACAAAAAAAAAAAAAAAAAAAAAATGTAAAATTTTTGTTCTTTTATTCTATATCTGAAATAATGAAGATTCAGCTTTCAGTATCTTTGGATTTGAAAGTTTTTCTTCAGGGTCTTCAAGAAATTTATGAATTGATTTTTCCACGGTTTCTTTTTAAAAATCTTGACTCTGATGAATAATTTCATCGATTTGCTCTTCATCAGAATCAATTTCCACATAAGAATTTGGGAATATTCTAGACAATATGTTTCTAAACAACTTATTAATTTTAATGAGAAAATTAACACAAATTAATATTTGTCTAGTAATATGAATTCTTTAAACCGGTTTTCAAATTTGGCAAATTTACCTTAAAAACCCGACTTTTTAAAAACCGGGTTTGAACCTGGAATATTTTATGCTAAACCCTAATTCAGAGGAAATATGTCTGTCAGGCTGTCAGTAAATAAATTAATGCGATTCCTACAAAATAATGAAAGCTAGATGGATAAAATTTGCCACACAGGTTTAACATTGTTATTGTAAGCACCTATCATATTTTGAGTCAAATCAGACAAGGGATTAAACTTTTGTTGAATTAAGAAGCTTGTTTAGGCGATGACTTAGATTTATCAAATTTGATATGGGATTTTCCGGCGGCAACTCTAGTTCTGTGTCACATTTTGGTTTAGAATTAGTTAAAAAAGCAAGTCTGAATTACGAGAGGTAATCCAAAAACAGTTTTCATGCAGCAGAAATTGGAAATTAAAAATTATGGATTGGGGATATTGTTCCCCGGAGACAGATGGCGCTATTAGACTTAGACCAATCACTCAAACAGAGTGTTATTACTGAGAATTGAAACAGTTCCAGTTATGTCAAGACACCAAGAGAAGTAGTCTTGCTTAGAAGTTCGAACCGTGATACGATTTCTAAATGTCAAGAATGTAACACCAACGAACATTCACCGACAAGCCGTTGAAGTGTGCGAGGGACGAAACAATGAGTAGACAGGAGGTGATGAAATGGTGTTGTTATTTTGAAGAGGGCAGACAGACTCCTGAAAACGTTTTGGAGAGAGACACCTCTATATAGTTTCGATTTGGGTCCTTTTGGATTTTATAGACATTCCAATACAGGCTCGATTTGGTTCAAAGGGATTATTTCTTTTTCCCGGCATTGAAGAAACACTTATTCGAAACAAGACTCATATCAGACGGTGATGCTCAAAAAGGTGTTGAGAGCTGATTAAATAGCCAGAGACCTGATTATCACCAAGAAGAGTTAAACGAATTGGTCCAGCGACGTGATGAATGACTTAACAGGTTTGATGATTATGTAGGGAAGTGATCGCCACATGTGTCTTTATTACCATTTGTATCCTGTGTCTCTGTTGTTTATAAAGCACTTTTCCTTTGCCTTGTAAACTTTTTTGGGTCACTTCTTGTACAAATTCCATTTTTCTGAGAAATCATGCTAGGGAATTTTGGGGATACTACATTTTTTCATATTTGATAAAAATAATTGATTATTGTCACAAAAATTCCGTAAAATATTGTTGTAGTCGTTTCAAGAGGCTTAGGAATCCACTCTTGTTTATTTATGAATCCGAAAATATAGCGCAATAGCACAAAATAGAAAAAACAATAATAATATTTAATCCAGAGTTGAAGAAAGCAAAGACGATGCGTTTTTCTGACCGCTCTTTTCTCAAGCTGCTCCATTATCGGCTGTAAAAGATAGCTGAGAGAAAGGAATGATTAATAATGGCAGTTTATATCGCACTGAATTCATAAACGGGGAGATCGATTCGGGGAATACGGAAGAAAGAAGGTCGTAAAATTATTTTATTGCCGACTTCGACCCGCGAATGTCGACTGCCATTCGGAGGAAGAAATGGATTGGGACGGGGAACTCCGGTGATTTTAATTATGGTAGTAAATAATATAAATATTGATTCATTTCAACTGTGCTGCTGGAAAAATTATAAGGGAAATAATTTTTCATAGTCACAATTTATATAAATATATATATAAATTAGTAATATAAGAGGAAACGAAACTAATTACAGAAACGGAACTAAAAACTGGAGTTGAAACTAAAAATTATTTTGGATTCGAACAAGCTTAAAATTAAAATAAAAAAAGTATTATTGCATTTAATGAGCGCTAATGCTGCTACAACCAAAATATAGATGAATCTAAATAAATTAGTAATATAAGTCAAGTAAAAAGGAGTACAATAGATACAAAATTACTACAAATAGAAAAGGAATCCGGCCTGAAGACTTTTTCAAAGGTCACCCTCAGGTAAGGATTCAAAATCTTTGCTGTTAAATGGATGTATCTCTTTGACCTGAATTTTCGGTGGATTTTTGGGTCACGATTGGTCAATACTGTTTGATATTGTCCGATTCCTCTCAGAAAAAATCCCTTTTTTTGAATCGCTGCCTGAGGTTGATTCTTGAAAAAATCTTCAGACCTGTCTCTTTTTCTATTTGCAGTAATTTTGATTCTATTGATTCTATTAATATATATATATATATATATATATATATATATATATATATATATATGTCTAAAATCATGGGAAAAACTTTGAGGGGTGGTAGAGCTCACTATAACAGACAATTATTATATAGGAATATATGATCTCAAATGATGTGTGAAATGTGAAAGTTATTGGTCAATTTATGAAAAGAGGGATTTTGAATTGCTATTGCCTAGATTAGAAATCCGTCTCTATTCTTAAGTTGGTTAAAGATTACAAATAAACATTAAATTTAGCATTAATATGAAAACTGATTGAAATTGTTTACTTGTATTCTATATCCCCCAGGAATGCACTTCAGATATGGGGATGAGAAACTCCCGATATGAGTATTGATTTTCGCCACCCCCATATGTACAAAAATGGTGTAAGGTCAGTAATCTTCTACCAATGACGAGACATACCTCAATGGGAGAGGTTTTTGGGAATTGGTTATAATTTGTACCTATGATTGAGTAGCTGTTTATGGTTCTATTTACTGGTATCTTTTTAATATACGACAAATTAAAACCCAAAACTAATTACTTTGTGAAATAGTGACCCGAGAGAAAGTTATAACTAATCACGGATAGTCTTCTAATATCGATGGTTCTATCATCTCATTTCTAAAAACCGAAAAGTACATTTATGACTTAAACTGCATTTGCACAAAATGATTCATTCGATCTTAGAATCCCAATCAAATTTCCTAATGAAAGAATTCTTTCATAAAAATAAGTCTTCGACTAAAGATTCTGTATCGATATAAAATAATTGACATAGAATGTGTTTTATTATTCAGAGATTCTACACGATAATTTTTCCCGATATTGTATTGTAAATATAGCGAAATCGATTGTAAAAAATAGCGAAAATAGAATGGAATAGATTTCATATATTTTCAATTATTCTGGAAAACCTGAGTCCATATTTTAAGTTTTAAGATTAAGTCTAAAATTCCATTGTAAAACATTTGCAGTCCTTTATTAAATTAGTGAATAATCTGTCTCTATTTAGATATCTTGGTAAAATTCAAAAGAGATTCAGTTTAGTGGACATATTCATAAACAAGGTTTTGTTTATGATTTTTCATTTAATGTTCCATGTAATCAATGCGAAATTGAATCTAAATTTTTAATTACTTCTTTTTCATCATTTATAATTTTCTTGAAATGAATATTTATTATTTTCAATAAATACATTGGAATATTCAAATCAATAATATTAGACGTACTCTATCTTCTTGTGATTAAAGAGTGTAAAAATGGTAAGGCTAGAAATCCATTACAACTTCATAATTTTATTTGAAAATATTTTCATGATATAATAATAGAGCTGGCAACATTAAAATTTGTAAACAATATGGTTTCTCAAATTCTGTTTTATCATATTTGGCATTGCATGATTTTTCTTCCATTTCCTCAATTGTAACTGCTTCGTTTTTATTATAGTTTTGCGTTTTTTGTTATAATGACAGAAAATTCCTCATGAACCTTGAATAAATCTCATGAATACAAATTTAAAAAAAGTTTTGTGGATTGGAAAAATGTTAAAACAAGTATTTAGCAGTAAAAGCAGATTATTTTGAACGAGATTCAGATAAGCTTGATTTGAATTAGATTCGCATGAGAATATTTTAAAGTATATTCGGATGAGATTGTTTTGAAGGAAATTAGATTGATAATATTTTGAAGGAAATGCAGATGAAATTATTTTGAAGAATCTTGTTAAGGAGATTGAGATGAGATTATTTTGAAGGCAATTCAGATGAAGTTATTTTGAAGAAGATTCGGATGAAGTTATTTTGAAGAAGATTGGGATGAGATTATTTTAAAGGAGATTAGGAGGAAATTATTTTGAAGTATATTCGGATAAGATTATTTTGAAGGAGATAAGGTTGATAATATTTTGAAGGAAATAAGGTTAATAATATTTTGAAGGAGATTTGTGTTCAAATTTTTGAAGGAGATTCCGGATAAGATTAGTTTAAAGGAGACCAGGATAAAATTATTTTGAAGTATATTCAGATGTGTTTGTTTTGAAGGAGATTTCGGATAAGATTAGTTTAAAGGAGACTAGCATGAAATTATTTTGAAGTATATTCAGATGTGTTTGTTTTGAAGGAGATTAGGACGATGTTTTGAAGGAAAATGAGATCATTTTGCCAAATAAATTGACTCTTTTTTGGTTTATGATAAAATTCTCGGTATATATATTTTTTATCACAGTGGGTATGCTTTATGAGGAAAAAGAACAGAAACATAAGGAGTTTTTCATTTTTAACAGCATTAACCGATTCAGCTCATTAAAAATAATAAAGTTATGTTCTACTTCTACTACTTGATCACCCAAGTACACCTTGAGTTCTTCTCATGTAATTTGTTACTAACTAACGTTCCAAAGAAGTTATAAAATAAATCTTGATTTATCATCATAACTGCATTATCCTTTTGCATTTAAAAAGTTATTCGAATTACTTAAATATTCTTGTAATACAAGATCTGTTTATTGCACCGAAAAATAAATATATATAATTATTTTAAGTTGAAGGTCATTGCAAAATTAATCATTATCTTCATACTATTCTGTAAATATTTTTAAAAACAAAAGTGTTTAAAAAAATTAAACTTCCAAAGGATGCAGCGTCTTGAATGGAGTCTCAAGGGAGCTGACCTTATTCTGTCACTATAAATTTATTTTGAGCTTAGTTTTACGAGATATTTTTAGACACTTGTTGAAAATTAATTGCATATTGATCACCACCACTGAGAGACTTAAGCTCCTCATAGAGCAAATATTTGCTTCATTACATTCTGTCACGAATCTGTTGAGTTCGGCTGGACAGACAACGAAAATATAAATATTTGGCCTGCTATTTTGAAATAAACTATGACTTTTACTTTCGTATATGAAGAGTACAAAGAAAAGTATTGCTATCTTGAAAAAATCTCAATTTAAAAAATAACTTTAGAATAAATGTTAGTACGATCGAAACAATTATTAAATATCTAATAAAAAAATATCTAATGAAAAAACTTTAATAGGCATTTACGATAAAAGGGATGATTTTAACTTTAAAATAATAAAACTTAGTAATTACCATTCAAATTTAAACTCTAAAATTTTCAAAAACCTAATATTTTCACAATTTAACAGAATTAAAAAAATTGTAACAATAAGAATTCTTATATTACAGCAACTAATAATCTACTAAAAAACTTAAATACTAATGAATTTCCAAAAAACTTTTGCAATATCGAATCATTAATTAAAAAACATTTATTTAATTTCTAATTAAATAACTAGTTTTACTCAAAAGATGGCGCTCCTAAAGTTCTTTGATGACGTTATATATGATCGAACAAGATAGGCGTTTTTAACTTTTAATGCGGGTAAAATATTCTAGTATTAGGATATACAATTACAGATATGGGATTTCAATTCTTCATACGTTCGCTTTCTTCTCAACTGTTATATGAAGGTCCTTTTTCAGTTTGGTGAGTGTTTTATTTCTACCTTTTTATTTTTCTGAATTTGATTTTATATTCTTGTGTTTGTCAGTTTACGGTGATTTTTATTGGATTTTAATTTGACTTATTTTACTAAGTCTATTTTACAATATATGTTATGTGAAATTTCAATTATATTGACGAACCTGATTTATTCATTTCATGTTTTTTCTGGTTTGCTGTGTTTTTGACTTACCATTGTTCAAAATTTGATGTCTTTTCTTTTGTGATACTAATTTATCTCCAAAACCTCAATATTCAGGGATTTTTGGGTCACGAAGGGTCAATTGCTTGACGAAAGTCAGACCCTTTACAGAAAAAATCCCTGGTTTCAATCCCTGTCTGAGGGTGACCCTTGAGAAAGTCCTTAGACCGGATTCCTTTTTTTAATTGTTTAATTTTGATTCCTAGGCAATAATTGTTTCGATCATACTAACATTTATTCTAAAGTTATTCAGTTCATTTGTGTTTTAGTAGTAGCAGCATTAGCGCTCACTAAATACAATGTGCATATTTTTCTAAATATTTTCTAAACATTTAAAAATTTCCGTAGATAATTTCCTTACTTTATTTTGTTTCTGGATCAATTTAAAAAATTCTGTCTTCGATACTTTAAATCTCATCAAATCAGAAAAAAGAATATTTTTTAATGATGTCTATTCATCTGAAATATTGTAAAGAGCTAGATAGATTGATGATATTTGGTATGATGTTTTAACAAGACTAAATGTCTATCAAAAGTTAGAATTCTTTGTACAGGAAGTCTGAACGCTTTTCCTTTCATTTGTATGTGAGCACAATCGCAAACAAAACAGGTAGACATTTGAAATTTGGCATACTATACTACATTACACTTTGATATACTACACTTTGGAATTTGACATACTACATGCCACAATATTTAAACAACCATGCATATGAGGATATCTGTGATCCTGATCTACATCACACTTGC
>JAPMOQ010037314.1:1387608-1421359 GCA_026543055.1 Argiope trifasciata | reverse complement strand
TGCCATCTATAGCCAATATGGCGAACTAATAAAGTTTTATGTTTATGCTGTTATAGGTTTATAATATGTTTCTTATGTATGTATATATGTTTGGTTTTTCTAAATAAATTTGTCAAAAATATTGAACTTCAACACACTTCAATCTTTACCTTTACTTTACCTTTGTATAGAATAGTTCCCTTTCCAAACTCTAACTTTGTTTAGAACAGTTTACAATGGTGCACTTTAACCAGTTATCTTTTCACCAATGGTTTCACAAATTTTCTTATGGCATGTATTGTTTTGATAAATCACAATTGAAAATTTAAATCTTCGAGTTAGCTTCGATACCTGTTTTCTCCGAGCGGAGCTCGGTCACCCGCTGGTATAAATAAATGTCTCATCTGCTTTTAAGAACAAAAATTTGTAACCGATTATTCATTCATTTTCTGTTAAATAGGAACAACAGGAACTTATCAGGTTTAACCGGAATTCATTTTCTGTGAAAGAATTTTGATCTAAATAAATTCGCGTAATGCTTTAAAAATTGAAATTGAATGAGGTGAATTTAAAATACATCCTTAAATTGTAACCGATTATTCATTCATTTTCTGTTAAAGAGAAAAAAGAAACAACAGGAATTCATCAGGTTTAACCAGAATTCATTTTCTGTGAAATAGTTTTGATAAAAAAAATCGTGCAACGCCTTAAAAATCAAAATTGAATGAATTGAATTTAAAATACATCTATGAATTGTACCTTACATGTGGAATCAATCAATTTTATTCCACAAGTAAGAGAGATAAGAAGGATAATTTCATTCTTAACTTCCTATCTGATGTCAGAATTTTAATTTCCTGTACACTTAATTTTGAATGGAGGTTTTAGTGACACGGCGAACGCTTTCCCTGGCCTTTCTAATAATATTTTGTATTTTCATTAATTTGATAAGAGAAGCAGATAATTAAGTGGAATCGTAAAAGTGTTCAACAAAGAAATCTGAAACATTCGCTTATATTTTACTGTTGCCATTCGATAAGAAATACTAAGAGCTATTTCTATGCCGCTTATTTTAGCATATTATCTATATATTTGTATATCTGTATCTATCTATATATGAAAACCTAAATTTTTAGCAGAAGTGGAGGAAGAGAAGTTACTTTCGAATTTTAAACTCCGCTTTTATTTTCCCACTTATCAGGCATAATTTATGCACAAATAGAAACGATGTGGCACATCAACACAAAATGACACAAGAGTGAAAAGCAAAAATAGCTAATGAAATATTTTCCCTCATGATTACGTACTGTGATATTCCGATAGGGATTTCTTTACACAGGCTGATTTAGGGTAGGGAAATCCTATTTTCTGAAAAAGGATTCGCTTCGTTTGATAATGTTTTATCCCTTCATTCGGAGTGAGTCAACTTGTGGATTTCAACAATTTTAGAACTCGTGTTAAAAAAGGTGGAATTTGTATTAAAAAAGGTGGAATTTGTATTAAAAAAGGTGGAATTTGTATTTAAAAAAAGGTGGAATTTGCTCAGGGAATAAGAGAACATTTTAGAATGAATTTTATATGGGCTAGATTACGATGGATCTTTGACAATTTATTATAATTGAAATTATATTTAAAAACATCGTTATATATATGTATACAGCGATAAAAATAATTACAGATAAAAGTTAATTTGTTAAAAAATAAATTATATCCAGTACTAAGCTCAGAAAACAAAATATTTTATAATTATATTGAACATTTTGGCTAATATTATCAAATGAAAACGAATAAGTTTTTCTAAATGCATTTAAATAAACAAATCTTATCATTAACAACTTTTCAAACCTCTTAAAACGTTCTTCGAATCGAAAAGCACGATAAATTACCTATTAAAGTTATCACTTTTCTATTTAAGTTAAATTTGATAAAATCTGAAAACATCCTTCGAATCAGATATGAGAAATGAACTAGAAAAGTTCTCTCTTCTCTATTTAATTTAAATCTGATAAAATCTAAAAACATTTTTTGAAGTGAGATATGAGAATTTAACCAGGAAAGTTCCGTGTTCTCTTTTTAAGTTAAATCCAATAAAATCTGAAAACATTCTTTAAACCAGATAAATGAGAAAATAACGAGAAAAGTTTTCTCTTCTGTTTTTAAGTTAATTCTGATAAAATCTGAAAACATTCTTTGAATCAGACATGAGAAAGTTGTCTGTTCTCTATTTAATTTCAAGCTGATAAAATCTGAAAACATTTTTTGATTCTCTCTTCTGTTTTAAGTTAAATTTGATAAAATATAAAAACAACCTTTGAATTAGAGACACGAAAAACGAATCAGGAAAGTTCTTTATTTAAGTTAAATAGGATCAAATCTGAAAACATCGTTTGAATCAAAAGGTTTCCCTCAAGAAATTTCTGTCTTCGCTATTAAAGTTGTATTTGATAAAATCTGAAAACATCCTTTGAATCAGAGACATCAGGATATAACCAGGAATGTTTTTAACTATTCAAAGTATCCAAAGATTAAATGTAAAATTATTTCCTTGCGCCAGAAGATTTATTTCCGTTAAGTGATTGTATTCTAGTCTTTTAGCTCTATTCGTGATTAATACATATTGACATTAAACTTCTGAATATACTGTAAATTACTGGTGTAATGCTTTTTATTAGATGTTCAGGAGCAAAAATCGATTCGTTTAACGAGGAAAGAGAAATTCTTGTGTAATCTGTAGTAACACGAAAGTAATTTGAAAAAATCTTCTGCATTATCAGATATAAAATCTTCTTAATACTATCACTGTTTACAATATAAAACAAAAACTGACAACTAAATGCTAAACTAAAAAATAGTTAAAAATTCAAGAATATCCATGAGAATTCCTTATGAATTTAAAAGAATTCATTTACTAATGCAAACTTAAGGATTTCTATTAAGTGAAAAAAATGCAATTTTAATGAAGAAAAATTGGCAAGAGATCAATAAACAGCAAAAGAAGATCACTTTACTTAATTTTTCTAGATATAATTCAAGACGGACCGTGCATTTTAAAAAAAGCAAAAATCTGCTCCAGAATCTGAAACTCAGCCAAAGTACGCCAAGCCATTTCCAGCCAATAAGCGATTCTAATTTTCCCGCTTTCTCTGCCTCGATCCGGAACGGATGCTGCTGCTAATGGAAAAGTAATTAAATGGCTGAAATCATTCTCCATTAGAGTGATTAAATTTTCAGTATTCTCTTAGCAGAGAAGAAACGTTCGAGCGAAGTAAGATAAGAACGGGAAGGGGGCCCTTGTTATTGATTGAAATAAATGCGCTTTGTTTACATTTGCCATTTGTTTCCATTGATTGCGACCCATTTGCTTATTTGAATACAGTATACATTGTGAGGGGTTGCTTTTAAAAGTCAATCAGGAATTCTAAAATGTCGGAGCTTACATTTTCCTGAGACAAACGAAACAACAAAGATATATGGAATTCACTTGAAATGCAATTGTATTATATATATATATATATATATATATATATATGTAATTTTTTCTCGCTCCAGTGAAAATGAAGGAATGAAATTTCTACCTCTATTTCTAGTGTCCGTGATATTTCCGGGACTTTATATATTGGCGGGATATTTATATATTGGCCGTCCGTGATATTTATATATTGGCGTATTCAAAAGAAATGCGCCAAAAATATTAAAACAATCTATTTATTATGCCCAGAATCATGTTTATTACCCAATATATACACCAGATGGCTGACCTAGATTATTTGCGATGTTTTTAGAGATGGTCAATTTATTTTATACTATACACTCAATTTTATATAATTTTCTTGAATAAAAAATAAGCACTTTTATGACCATTTTCTTCAAAATTATGCGACTGTTAAGGGATTAAAGAAACTAAACTTTTTAAAAGAAACTAAAAAATTAACCAGTTAGCTGTACTAATTATTTTTTTTAAAGTTTTTCATCGGGTATGTAATAAAAATCAATTAATGACGTGCATATGTGTTGAACTCAATAAAAATATTTACAAAATATTTTCTGAAAATAATCACTGTAAAGTAAATGACATTTCAATTCATTGTTGAAAATTGTCAAAGCATTATCAAAGAAGCAAATAAAAATGTTGATATCCTGATATAACATAGGCGAATATTTTTCTGAAGAAACTTGGAGGTTTTGCAACTACTCTAAACATACCAGTTTTAACAAAGTAAATAGTTAAAAAATAATCAAAACTATGTTTTTGAAAATATTTTAATATTTTTGGCTAACAAATATATTAAAATATTAAACTAATGTCTAACAAACTAAAATATTAAACTAATGTTAACAAAAAACTAATATCTTTCGTAGTTCCAGCAATTTATTTGTCTTGCCCCATTTGAGAAAATATTAAGAAATGCATCAAGGAAAATATTCATTTTGTAATATGCAATACATTATACAGAGAATAACATTTATACCGAAGGGTTTAACCTAATTATTTATTAATTTATAGCAGGATTACTAAAGAAATATTTAGCTAAATGGCTTTTATATTACGTTTTACTGAGATTATGGGTTTTTATATTGTAATTTTTTATATTTCATGACGTGCATGCAGATCGACCACATCGAAATGAAGGAATGTATAAGAAGCATTCGAAATACATATAATTCAAAAGAAATGAACTTGTTAATAGACTTAGAAAAAACTCTTTGATGACAAAGGAAGTACTAATACATCCTCTATTCAAATAGAACCTCTAGTGCCTGTTCAAACATCTATAATTTAATAAGTGTTTGGTTATATCAACTGTCTTCAATTGTTTGTTATGTAGTATGTCCAAGTGGTATCATTTTAAAAAGAAAGGAAATTGAGATTACATTGCCCAAAAGAAAAATATCGTTGTTGGCAAGTTCGTCCCAAAACCTTTGTATTGAATATCGAATCGACTAAAGTAGAGAAAAACTATTTTAAGAAATCTTCATAATGTTTTAAAGCCTTATTTTGAGCCAACAAAGCTCTTCTCTCAGCCTATTTGTGTAGTTTCAAAATTTGGTATTACTTTAATCATGTAATGAAGGGAATTGGGTGATTGCATCTAAAATTTCAAAAAAATATGAAAGTAACTATGAACCTGTAATTTTGTTTTTCCATACGTAAAGTGTCATTACAAGAAAGAATGATTTACAATAATCTGTGTTGGACTGTGATCGGGAGTCGCATCAGAGATCCCATAGCTTAGCAACCAATTGGTGACTTGGCGAAGAAATCGGAACCTTTGGCAATAAAATGGATAATAACCGAAACATTTAGAATTTTTCTGATTCCTCCATTAAGAACGAGATACATCCAGAATGCTCCTGATTTGCCCAGGAACTTTTAGCCCCGACTTCCGGAAGCTATAAAAGGCCGAAAATCTGGAAATGGTGGTGGGTGATCATGCAGATCTGAATTGAGAGGTCTTGATTCCATCGTTGATAGAAGTCTGGAACGGAAGAATCACCTGGAGAATACCGATGCAACGAAGGAGTGCTGAATTACTGTGTGCCATATTCTGTCCAACCCTGTGTCTTGTGTTGTAATCCGTCGTGCCGTCGTCGTGAATGGAGCAGTCCTGACCTGAGAAGCAGTCGCGAATTGAAGTAGTGGGTTGGCAGCGAGATGAGACAGTGGATGTTTCAACATTCTGGAGAGACCTCAGAGCAAAGCTCCGAGGTGCTGAATCCTATCTGACCACTTTGTTTGCTATGAATATTGACACTACGGATTTAGATTTACGGACTATTCTTTTTGTGGACTACTGTCTGCTGTAGAGTGTTGCTGTGTGTTCGTATGGGCTGTATACGTTTGTCGTCTTTGTACTGTCCTGCCTTCGTCCTCTACATAAACGTCATTTATGTGATTTTCTACTGAAGAACTGGATCATTGATCGTTATCTTCTAAGTCATGCACCCCACTTCAAGTAACCGAACCCGATGGATTAGGAGGAAACTCCGCTACAGTATGGAGTCATGAATAAAGATGAATTCAATTTATCCAGATTGTTGAGTTTTTCAGTTATTATCTCCACATACGAACAGATGAAAAGGTGACTTCCGCTCATAGACTATACAAAATTTTAAGACTTTTAATATTTTTGCCTTCATGTGTTACAAGAAATAGAGAAAATAACGAAATCGTCGAAAAAAATTCGACCCGAGATCTTGGCGTATCTCCCAATTTTAGACTTCTATGAGTTCCAAAAACACAGTTTCGGCACACCTTGTCAACATGTCCTTCAATCTGTCTGCCTATGACAAAGATGATGCAACGATACTTTGTGTTAGAAGGATTAAATTTGGCTCATGGTCTTTACTCTACAATATAGAATTATATTCAATTTTGAGCAAACTTTATTTAAAGGAAGTCTGTCTGTCTGTCTGTTCGAATATATTAATAATATAACCAGAAAACGAAGAGATCCAGATGAATAAGATTCAGTGCGCAAATGTTGCACTTATAGTGTAGAAATCTATTAAAATTTGACTCAAATATGGCAAAAGGTGACCTCCTGTCTGTTTTTTTGAGAAATATATAAACGCATCAACTCAGAAATGCAATGACTTCAATACATCAAATTTTATAACTTTTGATACTATTTTAGTTAAATTTTGAATATTTACTTCAATCGTTTGGAAAAACTACATCTAAAATAGAAAATTAATTTTCGGATAATATTAATCGTTGGATAAAATTCGACACATACATTTAACATCTTTACCCCGTTATCACAGCATGTAGTACAATATTATAAATGTTATGCGCTACAATATTATATTTAAAAAATACTGTTTTGTGTATTGTTTGTACAATATTATATTAAAAAATATTTTGAATATTGACCAATGTCATGCAATATTGTACCCTATTTGTGTGCTATTAGGGAAGTGTAAGTCATAATACTGACCTCTGACCCACCATGAAGGCACACGTGTAACCGAAAATTGAATTACCGGACTACTACAACAGCAAAACTGGTGGGAACTGTGGTTGAGTCCTAATGGCCATTACCGGCCACGGTATAACCTTCCCCGTGGGAAGTACGTCCCGTCATCAATGGGAGGGTCAGACTCCCACCTTTATTGTACCCAACGGGTTGGCGAAAGGCATCCACTATACCGGAAGCATCTCATTCTCAGTTATGAGGCACCTTCCCGGGGGTCACACATCTGTAGTGTAGACACCTGTGAAGTTTTGAACGAAAGCCAAGGGGTCCAGCATCTGTTCATCTGTATTTACAGAAACACGTAAATGAGATACCTGAAACACGCAATGATTCAAATATATCAAATTTGGTATGGAATTTTGTGATTGTAATTTCATCTAAACTAATCTAAATACCTCAACCTAAAATACAAATTCCTTTTCATTAGAGAATATAAAGAAAGTTTTAGAAAGACTACTTTCGTCGGTTGTGTAGAAAGCCCTTAAGTCATTTTTTTAATTTGGCGTGCATTTAAAGTATTTTGATCCACAAATAGGACCAAAAAACGTATATTTTAATTAATTGATTTTTTTTAATTTTTTTAGATTCATGAGCTCTTAAGCTGAGGTCCATAGAAATATCGGGGATTGAATTTCTCTAAAACCTTTAATGATTTCTCATTCTGTCTCTGGTGTAACAGAAAATAAAATTGAATTTAGTTTATTTGAGTAAGCAAAATTATATGGTTGATCACAGTTTGGCAATAAAATAAATTCATTTTTATTTCTATCTAATTTTGATTTTTTTTTTGACAAAACCATCGAAAGAATTATCCTCTTTCAAGTTTAACGAAATTTTTATTTCTCCAGAAAAAATGATTTGATTTTTGTTGCTTATAATCTTTTGTTAGATGAAAACTTCATCTGGAATAAAAGTGGTTTTCATTCAATTCTACTATTAATTCACATTCTTCCTATATTTATTTATTTAAATATCTTTTTTCAACTTTTCAGTTGTTAATAAAATACTTTTTATTCATCCACTCCAATTCAAATACATTTTTTGAAACTTTTAGTGGATGGCACTCGAGGTTAATACAGTTTTTTCATTCAAATATTAATTCATTCATTAAATTTAATTCATTTTTATTACTTTAAATAAAGTTTTAGCAATTTGCAATGAAAATTAAAATCCACAGGCAGTATATCAATAGGTAAAATGCAAGGATTTTATCATTTTTCAAGTGAAAGTGAAGAATGCTGAGATGAAGAATAAACGAGTTTAATTTTTGCGAAAATCAATAATTTTTTGATAAATTAAATTATGTTATTTCCATATGACAGAATATTTTTTTCTTATATACGATATTTATTAAAATATAAATTTAGGAATAAATACCATAAGTGGCAAGAAACTGGAAAAATTACTGTTGCCACTTGATCTTGTGATTCTGTCATATGTATATACATTTTAATAATAATTATAATATAAATTACAATTAATATAAATATGTATATATAACTGCTACTGCAGTTCCTCTCACCTCATTTCGGTATCCAAGTTCACTTCTCTCGCTCGCCATCTGATAAACCACTTTAGTCAAGCAAAATATGTATTCAAATAGTTTATTCCAAAATGTGATAAAAAAACGAAACACATAAAAATTTGAAGAAAAAAGTACACCCGAAAATTGAATCTTGGAAAAAAAATGTGTAAACACAAATAACTTCTCATTTAGGAACTATATACTTCCACTGCAAAAACAAATTTTTAAAACAATGAGCTGCTCACAATTTTTCAATTTTGAATTGGAAGCTTTTTAAGTCAGATAATTTCTTCAATTATTTATCAGAAAAGAGTTTCACAATGTCTTTTTCGACGATTTCGTTTAAAAATCGACAGGACACAAATTATATATATTGTACAAAAAAATTTTGTCAATTAATTTTTCAAACGCGTTCGCTTGAAATCTTATCAAACCACATGTTGATGTTACCTAGCAAGATCGAAGTGTTGCCAAACTGCGATCGACAAATTCAACCTGATTTTGCTTCCACACATTATATATACCAGCGGGTGACCGAGCTCCGCTCGGAGAAAACAGGTATCGAAGCTAACTTGAAGATTTAAATTTTCAATTGTGATTTATCAAAACAATACATGCCATAAGAAAATTTGTGAAACCATTGGTGAAAAGATAACTGGTTAAAGTGCACCATTGTAAACTGTTCTAAACAAAGTTAGAGTTTGGAAAGGGAACTATTCTATACAAAGGTAAAGTAAAGGTAAAGATTGAAGTGTGTTGAAGTTCAATATTTTTGACAAATTTATTTAGAAAAACCAAACATATATACATACATAAGAAACATATTATAAACCTATAACAGCATAAACATAAAACTTTATTAGTTCGCCATATTGGCTATAGATGGCAGCACGTTACCACTTGAAAATTTAAGTAGCCATTATGGCGAACTAATAAAGTTTGAAAATATCCTATCTGTAACTGCGAACTGCTCGACCGTAGCGCTTCAAAACCGGTGCCAATCGATTCCTCGTGGCCAAAAACCCCATACCCCCAAGTTTACCGGAGTTTATTAATTCTGGGGCGATTTTCGACTTGGCAACCATTCCTCGTATTATAGTATTAGATATATATAGAGAGAGATTATTTAATAAAACGAATTTGAAATATATTTTTTCTTTGTTGAGCTAAGTAGGAGTTGACTTAGTTTTTTTAATGTATTACTTGTTCTTTTATTACGAAATTACATATTCACCATAAATCGACATAAATTCTACTTCAGCAACAAATTTAACATAATCCAGTACTTTCTTAATCATTTAAATTTCAAAACTACATGACATATTTAAAAGATAATCGAACTAAATCGCATTTCCTGCAGTAACCGACAAAGCTACGTCCAATGAAGAAAGCCTTCCATTACTATTTCCACAGGCGATCAATGCTAAACTTAATAAAGGTCGACCATAAAATTACCGACATGTAATCTGGGAGAGGGGCAGATGCAGATGCACTTCGTCCTTTTAGAAACACGCTTTGGCGAAAGTACTTTAAAACTTTGTTCAGAAGTGTTTTTCGCACTTGATAGTGGCCATTTTGGAGAGCCATTTGAGTTTACGAGAAAACGGCGGAGAAGGCATCTATAAAATAAAACAACTTTTATACTGTCTGTTTGCACCTTTTTGCGATTCAGAGTTTACAAAAGCAACAAGAAAAAAAAGGAGGGAGCGAACCTGGGCCACTTTTAGATGCGATAGCGCACTCTTCCTTCTTTTTTTTTTATTCATTTTTTTGAAATCCCATTTCTTGGTAATATTAAGGATGTGAAGAATGCGTTCTATTTTTTTTTTATTTTCCACTTTTCCCTTTTCTCTGGTATCGAACTCAAATCTATCGATCCGTCTGGAATTGTGTTTTCTGGGTCTTCTTAAGCACGTAATTGGCAACAGTATATAAAAGCTGAGCCACGATGTTTAGAGATAATACGGTGGATAAGTAGTGGGGAATTTTTTTTCCCTATGAGACTAGGGACTTTTTTTGGGTCGAGAAAATGGCTTTTCAGATATTGTTTGGGGAAAATGTGAGCACTGAAAAATTAATAGTTCTCTTCTTTCTTCATATTGACCTGCGAGGACTATAAATATTTGCAAGCCTATTTAAGCTCGGTATTCTTATGGAAGAAACGGTTATCGAATAGTTTCTGCAATTTCTAGAATTACTATTTATGACATACCATCATTTATAATAAAGATGAATGTATGTCTTTGTTTGTATTAGTGTATGTATGTTGGAGCACTAAATGTTAGATCGTTTGTCCCAAAGCTACCAATTTTGCCTTATATCTACTTCGTATGCATTTGCCATATATCTACTTCGTGAATTTTGGTGTGATTTTTTTTTGAAATATTATATAGAATGATTAAAGATTAAAAGAAAGTAGGAAGGTTCTTCATGATAAATTTCAAAAATATTTTAGCACAAAAAAATTTTTACTTTATCTAATTTTTTTTAAAAAAAACGAAACGTTTTTATTTATAAATTAGCTTTTCATTTTAAATAAAATCTTTAAAATATTTAACCATATTTTTCAACATTTTTTTTTCATTGAAAATGTAAATAAAATTTAATTTCCTGAAACAAGAATACTTAGGAAAATTTAGCTTTTATCAATGTGCTGCCATCCCATAGACAAAATCTTAAATCAAAAGGTTCAGTTAACTTAATTAGCTAAGCGAAAAGTTGAATAAGAAAAAATACCTTTTTTTAAAGTATTAAGAAATGCAACCTGAAAAGTTCAGCTGTAAAAACGATAATTAAGAGCAGCTATAATAATTTTCAAAAAGCAGTCTGAAATTCGCGCAGTGGTTTGTTTACAGTTGACTGCTACTCTTCGACTACAAATAATAAGGGCAATTTTTGTACTTCATTCGATATCTTTTATGTATATAGATTTCGGGCAGCGTGTTCAAATTCCAGTGGTCAAAGAGTCTCCGTGTACATGGGAGCTGGAGCACGTATAAATCTGTGGGAGCAACAAAGTTCACCGAACCGAGACAATACCCATAGGGTAACTGTATCAGAGATGAAAATTCTGTTATTCATGATTAAATAACGATATGGGATTGTATGAAAGAAATATATGTAGTACTCCCCGTAAAAAGGGCTGTGACGTGTAAGTAACTAAGACGTATTCTTAGCCCTAAATGGTGGGAGCTATTGAATTAAGATATGCTAAAAATTGGCTTAAAATCGTTGACATTATCAGCGGGCTTGTCTTTGACAAGTAGTTTGAGAAACAAGAAAAGATTTTCCCCTAAACTGTTCAACAAAATTATGTAAATAAATATGCGTTCTCTTTTTTTTCATTATATTATGTTATGTATTCTTATTATGGAACTTTATTTTATCGAAAATTAAAAAGAATAACATTTTTCCCAAGTATTTTCTCCCTTTTTATTACATACTTTTTTATTCCTCAATAATTAAGTAAACACTTCATATAATTAGCTTTAATTCTCGTAAACATTTTTCAACGCTTTTTCTAATTATTATTCCCTGACAGGGAAAAACTTAATATTTATTCAAACAAGCTTATATCCAAACAGTTATAATTTTGATGGATAATTTCAGGAAATGAAAACTCACCCTTTAACAAAGTTATTAATGAGAAAATGATTCGTTTACTTTCAACGGTAAAATTAATCTTCTAGCTGAATCACAATGTGCGAATTTTTATAAAATTACGATCAAACAATGCATAGTAATAAGTTTTTTCTACTTAGAGAGAAAACGGTTATATTTAAGTAGGGGCTTACTGATATGAGGTTAAGTGTAGGCTTAAGGATTAATATATAAAGTATCAAAAACAAAGAGTCCTGAAAATTCACTATGTGAGACTTAAGGGATCATTTGCAAGCGATTCTTTAGCTTTAAGTGTGCCGGCTAATAAAGTAATATTAATCTGGAAAATCAAACGAAGCTTCCATCATTTTGTATTGACACACATCAATGTTTTATGACTTTCTTGGTGAACAGACTTTTGAAAAGAGGGATAAAAATAATAACACGATACCATTTTTAAACTTTTGGTAATCACAGAATGCGAATCTTAGTATGTAAAGTGACTGATAAGAAATGATAAATAAAATAAATCTTATTTTAATTTTTATTCAAGGTTTTTTGATACAAGTCTTTAATGCTGTTAAATTCAATTATAAATTTCTGTTGAATGATCTTTGGTCACGGACATAAGGTATCAAACTAAGTTCAAAGGGAAATTTTTGAAAAATTTGATTTTTAAAAGTATTTAAAACTATGGTTTTTCGATGTATTGTCAATTATATTACAAAATACTACAAATACAAGCAAATTATTTGAAAATATAATATATTTTGAGAAATATTAAAATGTGTAGCAAATGTTCATGAAATTTAACAAAAACTGTTATCATTCTACACAAAATTGCAATGCAGCAATTCTGTTTTTCTTTGTACACAAGTTATGGAATGTAATGATAAATGAAATGGACCAAAATATAAGAAAACTCATGATATGCAAAGAACTTATGGATAAAAATACAAGTGTATATGTATTTTGTTTTCAAAATTCAGAATTAAATGTTTTTAAAAAACACCTATAAATGAAAAAGTATTTCACCAACAATAACACACTTTTGATTTAATTTATTGGCCATATAATTTAAAACACACTCTGAAATTTTTATGCAAATACCTCTTTTAGTTTTTGAGATATCACGTTAACGGTGGAGAATTTTTATGAAAATTAATGCTTTGAGGAAATTAAAGACAAATTTTAGCTGAAAAAATCTGTGATCCTAGATGATAGCCCAATTTTTCCTTTTCCTAGAAAAGATACCTTGTTTTAGAAAGAGGAAAGTCTAAATTAAAAGAGATAATAAAGAAAATATTCGCCTATGTGGTCGATAACCACATAGGCGGTGTTTTTAATGAAGTCGGATACCTTAAGCGTTGTTAAAAACAATAAAAGTAGTCATTCAAAAATTTTTGAACAAGGACTTTGATGTAGTTTAATTAAATTAAAGATTGTTATTAAAGGATTTTCTGACAAATGATTCAATGAGTTTCTAAAATTATATAACCTAACGCTCCGGAATATCTGAAATAAGAAAATGAAAAATATTTCAACCTCTATGAATTCATGAAGTTAGTCAATCATTACTGGTCGCTATCTGAAATATGATAGACATTGATATTTGAAAATGTTATAAATTAAAACTGGAGAAAAATTTCTGTAATTATCCTCAACATACAATAGAAGTTAAAATTCGAGAACTTGATTTCTCCACTTTTAAGAATTGATAGCAATTTAAAAACTTCAATTTGCAAAAAATTATTTTCAGAAAAATGAGGCTCTTCATAGGTTCGTCTCAAAATTATACACATATTTAATTTTATGAAAATATTGAGATAAATATTTTATACAACTTGACAAAGGTAAGTACTCTATACAATTTGACAAAGGTAAATACGCTATGCAATTTAAGAAAATAAAATTAGAAATAATAGGTTCATGTTATTTGATCAATCAAGATATGTATTTTATCCCTAAAGTCAACATATATTTTGTTGAATATTTCGCAGCCTCTTAAATTTATTAAATGATTAGAATAGTGCGACCCTTATGATAAACAGATCCAGGTGTAAAATTTGCGTCTGATTCTAATTCTAATATCAGAGTCCATTATGCCCTTATAAAATCATATCATTTTCAAAGAAATAATGTATTTTTCCAAATAAATCTGGTAATCATCTCACTGAACAAATCATACATCTGTCTAAATTAAACCACAAAGAATCATTTGCAGCCGATTTCATTTTTAATTTCCCATCCACTTTGCGACTTCTTTTCCTTTTACTCTTTCATGACACCTTAGAAAACCCTCATCATCGCTAGAAAACCTATAATAAAAAAGAATCTTTAATAATTCATTTTCCAAAATTAGAATCCTAAACATGATTAGATTCCTAATTTATCAGGGAGATCTGCTTTAATTAGATGAATTCTATTATTTTCTAAGGACACCATTTAATACAACTCGCACTTTATTCATAACTTATTTTTTAGCCACCCCCCGCAAATAACTAATATTTATAACGCTTTATATTTGCATTCATACTGTACATTACAATGCCCATTCATACAGTTTTATCGTTCTCAAGCTATTTTTTATTCAAGCATTTATCATTTCTTGTTATTCTGTATTTATATGCATTTTGTTATTTGTCTGTATCTTTCCCATTAATTGTTATGTACTTTATTTGTTTAATAAAGTCCACCTACATATATACCAAACCGAAAAGGAACCACATGAGCTCTAGAAACGGAGGTGTGGTGTGCTGTTAAGTGTGAAGGGAATAATCGAGTTTCTTCAGATCTAACGTCTTTGTTTCTTTTCAACTTCGTTTTAATTAAAAATCAAGCAGGCATTTCTAACTAAATGAACAACATAGTTTTTCTACCTCGCACAGCGACCATTTTCTTTTCTGTCTTGAAGCACTCGTTGGAAAATTCCAACCAAGGAGTCATTTTGCAAACCCCTAGGGAAATTTGGTCTTCAAAGGAAAAGTCATAAAATGTGGCGAACCCATCTTAATCCGTTGAATTTCCCGCTTCGAAACGCATGACGTGAAGTTTTCATTTGCGTTTCTTGCTTAACCTTACCCTTGCTGAATTCAACAGACTTATCAATGTTGTGAATTACATTAATGAGGAAGCCGTTAATTGGTTTCTTTGTAACTACTTTGGAAAAAGGAACGTGTTACTATATATAAAAATACTTATAAAAATAAAGAGCTTAACTGAAGGTAGAAATCTCTCCAAATCGAATCTTGTTGACAACCATAACGAAGGTTGAATAGACAAATACGGCAGAATCTCAATTATCCTAGTTGATTAGAGCCGTAATAAATTTGTATGGTCGAAAACTCAATTAATAAATTCTAGAGTGTAAATCATGATTTTATCTTTTAACAAGATTTCCAGCATCGATTTTAAAAATCATATTTATAATTACTTAAATGTACGTATTGACCTTATGTATATTTTTTATTCAACTATTAAGCATCTTACAAGCTTTTTTAAAAAATTTAAATCAATTTTTATTGAAACCATCTTCGAATATTAATGATTTTTGGGGCTATCTTTATTTTTAATGGTTATGGATTATCGTTTTTTTCCAAAAGAATATTGTTTCCATCTTGTGACCTCTGGCAAACAAAGATAATATTGAACTAACCTACCAACCGGAATTAATCAAATTTGAAAAGATAAAGCAGTTGAGTTTTCCTTTTACATTTAACAAAACTAGTTACATTTCAAAATTTGAAAATGATACCCTTTATGCATAACTGACTTAATATGATCCTATTTCTATGATAACTGCTAATAAAAGTAATACTAATATAACGTTGGAAAATTTAGCATTAGCATAGTCGTTATATGGATTTCGGTACACATTCAAAATTTTCTAGTACATCTTCTACAGTAATATCTGAAGTGAATCTACTAGAAAAATCTATATCCTAAAAGACTCCATTTGTTTTTTTTTTTGTTTTTTTTTTTCATTTCTTAAAAAGATATACAAACATGAAAAATTTGATGATCATGATGACAGCAGAATAGTTCAACTTTGATCAATTCAGTAAACTTTCAATTTTATTATGCCATAATCAACAACTTCTAGCATCTAAACACGATATTTCTGAACTCATAATTAGTAATTTTATATTATTTTAGTTCAGTTTGCTATTTTGTATAATTCTCTCATTATTTTCCGACAGGAAAAGTATTGAAGGCAAAAACGACGTTTTTGACATTTTCATTAAAAATGTAATACTTGCTAGGATAGTTGAAATTGAAATTGACAAGCTCAGAAACTTCACAAAAATAAAAAATAATAATAATAAATTCAAAAGGAGCAATTTGAATTAAAAGTGCTACACGAAATTATAAGACTTAAAAAGTGTTGAGAAATTATTAAATTAATATTTAAAAAATACGTAAGTGTTACTCGCACACACACATATGTATTTATATATATGTGTGTGGATGTGTGGATGTATGCATGCATGTGTGTGTGTATGTATATATATATTTATGTATGTATGTATGTATGTATGTATGTATGTATATATATATATATACAGAGAGAGGGAGAGACAATATCATATTTGACAAAAGCAGCTATTTTGAAATAAAAAGTAATAATTCTACTTACGCAAAAAGAAAAAAAAATCCTTCCTTACAATGTACCGTCTCGACAATTCATTTTGTATTACGAACTAAATTCATGTAAGTGAAAAGAATAACCTTCGAGAACGAACAAGAGAGGAGAGCAATCTTTGCATTAACGAAAAAACCCGAGAAATATAGCAAAAACAATTTTATTTTGCACTTTCGGAGAGATCTCAGGTAAAATGGAAGAAAAATAACTTTTTATGCAGTCGCCGCCTTGGCTTCAATCAAAAATGAATTTCCTGTGATTTCAGTGCATATTTTGCTGCTTTATATTCCGAAAGGAAGAGGAGACATAAAACAAGCAAAAATGATTTTCTCATCTCTGTCTTTATATTCGAATTTTTTTTCCTCTCAGCCCGACAAACTAAATAAAATACTTTCTGGGAATTCTATTTTTATTTTTATTTTTCCCGCCATTTCCGAAATATCGAGAAGAGGAATTAGAGTATGAAGAAAGGACGAAGAAAAAAAATCGTCTGCCCGTGCGGCTGCTGCCAGTCACGTGTAGCAATAGAAATAATGGAATAATGACGTTAAATAGAAAATCAGAACATAAAAGAGACGTGATCCATTGCATGTCAATGCTCTCTCCCTCTCATTACCTTTTAACAGTTGCGATGGCCCTGTTATCACTATTCTGCTCATCACTTAGTTGAAATAACTGCTGCGGAATTAGTAAATTTGGTTCGAATTTGCGGGAAAAAGATTAAAACAATTTCAGACCCACAAATGGTGGGTAAAAATGAAAATCAAAACTTAATGGTTCCTTTTGTAAGTGATGAGTTTCTGGAAAGTTTTATGTTGGTGCAAAAAATATTCATCTTTGTAATTAAAAAATAATGGTCGAATATCATGTTTTTATGTTATATCAATGATATTTCGGAATGAAACATCATTTTTTATTTTTGGTTCAGTAGTTTCCATGAGCACTTTGTCTTCAGATAGTTTTAATTTTGGAGGTTATGAAACTTCTTATATTAATGATATGATATCATATCTGAGTAGTAATTACATTTTAAGGTACAAATGAAACAAAAATATAGCTTTAAAACTGTAAAATGTCAATATTCCTTACCCCATAATTAATAAGTAGGGATACTACTATAAATTATAGCAATTATAAGATAAGAGAAATACGAATGATGAAAATTATAATACGTGTGTGATACAGTAAGCAGAAATGTGTCTCTCAAATTTTCTTTTTCTTGTCACGTTAAAAAAGATAGGAAAGATTTTAGAAACATTTGCAGTTGCTATTTCCATTGAAACTTTTATAAAAGCGTTTCATTTACAAAATTGAAATTTTCAACTGTGTTCCTTATATTAATTTTACGTATGGCAGTTTACTTAGGGTTGTACTACTGGAAAAATGAAAAGTTGGCAAAATGTTGTCAAAAAAAATGCAGATTCTGCCAGAAAATTCGATTTCACGCCAAATGAATGGATTAAAAACAATTGAAAGATGTTGGAAATGCCAAGATGAAGATTATATTAGAAGTTCAATCCTTACAACAAACAGGCACATTGGTCTATTGGCAAAAAAATAGAAAGGACAACTTGCAACTGATAAATGAACGTCTTGCTCCTATAACATGGAAGGATATCTTGAAAATTTGCAACCAGATGTTTGTTACAAGTGGACTATGAGCCTTCAAACCTCTTTTGTATGTACCATAGTCCAGACTTTCCAATACCGTCAGTCTTCAACCGCCAGTCCAGATTTTCCAATGCCGTCATTCTTCAATGAACGGTGTTTAAATATAAAATGATTGGAAATGAGTAATATTATCAGATAAGAATACGTTCGGTCTGTTATTTAATTGTAGATGCCAGAGGATCTGACGAGAAACTTTTTATGCTTGCCTTCCAGAAAATAATCTGGAAAGAGAATGATATCCAGTCGGCAGTATAAAGGTGAGGATCAACATCATAATCAATGTCCCAACGCTCCCATGTTTGGTTGTAACAGGGATAATGAAAAGCTGAAGATATTAGCAAATTTCTGATGCCTTATGCTCCTATTTTGTTCGGTGTTGTGAGTAATAAATTCATTTCATGGGTGACAACGTTATTGACCGTTCGCTGTCTTGAAGAAAACGAAGACATTGGACATCTCGTAAGATCAACAGGTTCTTTAAATCTAAAATTCTGGGATAATTTGGAGAGGCTTGCTTGTCAAAAAAATTCTTTAACAAATTCTCATCTGAGGCAGAGGAGTGGAATAGATTATAGATAGAGATAGAGAGAGGTGTGGGGCCCGCAAGTCTTCAAAACAGTACCTGAATTATGAAGTGGAAAGTATTATCACAAGACATATGAAACACATCATCGCATTCCATGGTAAATATTTTTTCTCAAAGATTGCTTGCTGTCACTCATATGCATTTTCTTTATTTGTCCGTTCTCAGTACTATTAGGTTGTTCGGAAAGTAATTTCGTTTTTTCCTGACAAAGGATTTAATTGCATTTTTCGCACCCAATTTCATTCTTAAACCGCAAAATCATTTTATGTTTTAAGAGCTGATATAGCAAGGCTTGAGTGTGAAAAAGTGCAGCTGATTCTTCGCAGTAGTTTTTGGATGGTGTCCTTTTAAATATGGAGAGCAATAAACAGCATTTTCGTCATTTTTTTCTTTTTTGCTATAAAAGGTAAAAATGCTGTTCAAGCCAGAAATAAATTAGCCAATATGTGTGGAGAAGATGTGTTAACAGTACCAGAACTGATTTGCAAAATTTTTCCTTCAAATGAGGAGGCCAAAAACCACCTCGATCAGTTTTTTTTACAGCAAAGACCAAAACTTTTATGAGCGTGTAATCATGTTACTACCGAAAATATGGCAAAAGGTATTAGACCAGAATGGCAATTTTATAATTTAATAAATAATTTATTCATTAAACGAAAATTTCTTTTCATTTTGACAAAAAAATACGAAATGACTTTCCGAACAACCCAATAAAAATATTTTTTTTTTTCCTCTTAGATATTTTAAATCTTTTTGCCAAAACATTCTGCAGAAGCATATGAATAACATTTCTAGAGAGCATTAGATATCCTTTACATGTATTTATCTTCTAATATCCGAACGATATATCAACAATATTTCATCCATCAAGGCTTCTTTAATGGCTTACTTTTTGCAATTTGTTATCCAATTTTATCAGCATTTCTCAGCATGTTTTGTTATCAGTATTTATAAATATTAATTATCTTCTAAAACATGAAATTGTTTCTTTAGACCTATTAATCATAAAATATAGGAAAGTTTAAAAACTATTTCAGAAAAGGATAATATATTAATTTTTTCATTGAGGCGTCTTTAGTGCAAGAGTAAATATAAGATACAACTGCTTTTGAAGCATTCAGTTTCTTGCGTAAGCTCAATTACATTTATTATTATTACACTACTACCTGAATGCCCATAAATAATTCGAAAATTATACTCATTATAAATTTAAAAGAAAAATCCTAGTGAAATAAAAGAAATGTTGAACAAGGTAGAATCGTTGCTGAACAAAAAGCAAATTCCACAAAACCGTCAGAGATAACGATGCGACGAGATTGTTGGATCTTAAATGATTCATAAATATTTTATAAAAAAAAAGCATGAATTATGACGAAAATATCAATTTTAGGGAACGATGATCATGATAAACCAATTTTGTTTTTGTTTTCTCTACTCCCTTTAAACTAAAGTAAAAATACAAAAAATTTGAATGATTATTCATTCAAAATTTATTAAGTATAATTCGTTCATCTTATTTCTTGAGGTTAACAATAAAATAAAATGATTAGGTTTAGTTTAGTTATATTAACGTCCCGTTTAAAGCAACACGAGGGCTATTTTGTGACGGCCCTCGTAATTTTGAACCACGGTCAGATGACGAGGACAACACCTGAACTGGCACCCCCCTCTCCACACCACGCCACACCAGCGGGAGGACATTTGGCCAGACAGATTTAACGTGCAACAGACCCCCTCACACGACGGTTCTTCGGTGGAATCGAGTCTTGAACCTGAAACCCTCCGGTTCCGAAGCCGAGACTTTACCACCGGGCCAAGCGGCCCATAAAATGATTAGGATTTGACAAAAAAGAAATAATATTCGGAACAAATACCCAGATAAGTATTCAGAATAATCATGGGTATTTCAAAACTTTAACAAAGAATTCAGAATTTTTCTTTTTCTTGAAGAACAATTCCGTTTTGGCAATCTTGAGATTTCATTTGCTTATTATCTAACTGTAAACATCATCTTGTTTTAATTAATTAAAAAGGGGATATAATGTGGTCATTAACCTTTTAAACTGATGATAAGAATAAGATTAGTTTTGCATTGTTTTCAAGAAAAAAAAATCAACTTTTTCAGTTCATACTGAGAATGCTATTGTTTCATTAAAGATAAAATTGGGAAATAAAAATTTGTTTCATCATTTTTGTAAATGTTTCTTGAATAAGTGGTTGCATCAAATTCTTTGAGGAACAAACAATTCTGCTTTTTTGATAATTTTTAATTTGTCAATAAATGAAAGGAATCAGAAATTAAAAAAAGAGAATTTCTGAAAATATTAAGAATTATCTCTGAATTTTTATCTTTATATACCATTGATATACCATAATTTAATGAAACATATGCAGTTAATATTTAAAACACCTAATATAAAATATAAATATATAATAAAAAGTAGAATTTCTCTGTATTCTATATTCTTAATTAAAATTAAAGAAGATATAAATGATAATTATACTTTATAAATGCAATTCCATAATTTTATCCTTTTATTTAACATTTTTTCCTTCATAAGCCTACGATTTATTTCATTTCACTAATTTCTTTTATATTTATTAATTTATTTTCTCTTTCCTAACTATTTTTGGCTTTTAGTTTTAAATTCATTAGAAAGCTAATAAAATCCCGTATCAAGTCTTTTTCTTTACAATGAGATGTGTAACGGGCTCTAAAATTAAGATATTAGATGTTAATTTATAATCATTATTTTAAAAATATGCAATAACTGGCAGCATTTTAATGTCATCAGTAAATATACTAATATTTTCCTGACATCAAAATGCACAAATATATTCCAAATTAGAATCAGGGACAATAATTTCTCATTCAGTAAAAATGGTACTAAAAATAAAGAACTCCCAGCATTAAAAATAATTCGTATCAAAGATAATATTAATCATTCAAAAGGTGAGAAAATGGGGTTTAATATATAGAAAAGGACAAAAAGAAATTAAAAAAAATCTGGTGAAAATATATTTAAGCTGTCACTGACTTTATAATATTGATTCTCTCAAACTCTCCCAACAAATATTGCGAGAGTTAATTAAATTATTAGACTTTAGTTAATTAAACTATTTCCAAACTCTCTATATAATATTGATTCAACGAAATTTTTTGAAGAGTTTTCATGTAAAAGTTTGAAAGTTTCTTAATTCTTGATTAAGTAAGGATGCTTAATCCATCACACTATTCTTGGTCAGAGATTATAGAAAACGTAACAAACAACATATCCAGAAGTCCTAAACACAGGCAGAAAGGAACCTTAAAACGTGATGAGAAGTTTCTTATTTTATTCTACTTTCATCAATCCTTGTTCTCCAAAGTATATTACTCTGTTTTTTTTTCTTTCACTTTAAACCTCTCAAACCATTATTATAGAATTAATCTAAATAAAGTTTAACTTACGACTTCATGCAAGTTATCCAAGTTTTGTTTTCAACATCTTAATAAGTTTATGAAATAATTTCAATGTCTATAATGTACCAAAAAAATACTGTACCAAGATATTCCGCATAAAAAGTAGCAAACAAATATAAAACTATTTTAGACACTC
Source organism: Argiope trifasciata (assembly GCA_026543055.1). Lineage (NCBI taxonomy): Eukaryota > Metazoa > Arthropoda > Arachnida > Araneae > Araneidae > Argiope > Argiope trifasciata. The sequence continues at coordinate 1,398,780 of JAPMOQ010037314.1, read as the reverse complement.
CAGAACTCATTGAGTTTGTTTGTAAACGTAACTAATTTATTAAGGCAACAAACACCAGCATAAAGTTTACATATTCCTACTTCTCTCTAAAAACAGTAGAGATTGGATCTATAGAAGGTCAAATTCCAGCAAGAAGGCTACGAAAAAAAATAACACGATAAATGATGGACATTTTGTTTAGTTTTCCGGCCGAAACAGTTGTTATTCAAAATACAGTGACATTTTAATGAAATTAATTTTTTTTTAAACTTAAAACTGTCCGAACCATCCTTACAGGGTCAAATTGAGAATTTCACATAAAACCCATTTATAAATTTGTTTCTTTAATATCTATGAAATTATTTTAGGTAATTTAACATGCTTACTAGACACAAATCAAAAGGGCTGTTTGAAAGTATTGAATCATAATTGACAATCAATTCAGAAAAAAATATGCTTAAACCTTCACACCTTCCTTTTAAAAAGTGGGTTTACACGAAGTTAACTATTGAACTCAGTAGAAGATCCCGCCTACTTCCGAAAAATCACGTGACCGCAACGAGACAATAGCTGTTTCGTTTGAAAAACCATTGGCCATTGTCCTAAATTGTTCATACAAGGACAATACATTGACAACAGCAAATAGGCAACGGCTGTGCGCGATTGTTAGCCTCGTGTGAACCCATCTTTAGTCAGATATAAGACAGCCAGTAAAACAACGCATGCTCAGAGGGGGACTGATTTATGCCACACTTTTATATTCTGGCGTCCCACGCTTGGCAATCAATCCCCGTTTTGGCATTCCTGATTTTTTCTTTTTCACTTCCTCTCGTATCAAATTGAAAAGTATTTACCAAAGAAACAATATTTAAAAAAGTCAGCATAAATTCTGGATAACTATAGAAAAAAAATTGGCAAATAAAATGAAGAAAAATATACACGCAGCCTCTCATCAGAAAGAGCAAACAGCAAATAATTGTTGGAATTAAACTACGATAAGTAATAAATTTTTTTCGTCTCAGGAGAAAAAAAATATCTCGCCAAATTTTACAAATGTATACGCAGTAGGCAAAAAAAATTACAATTCATGTTCGTATTCAAATCAAGAAGACGTCGATCACAGAGGAGCAATATCAGTGGATAATCATTTTGTAACCGGAAATACGTCCTATTTGAGGATGAACTATCATTGAATAATTTTTTTCTTTAATACTGTAAACAAGCCGTTGCGGTATTATTCTGAAAGATACAGACGTCTTTATTTTTTTTTTCATTAAAAGAATTTGTTTCTAATCCGATGCCTGTTTCTTTACTCTGCTAATTTTTGTTAGGATAAATAATTCAACAATTCAGCAGCATATTATTATTCCGTAGGCTAAAGTACTCGCCATGAACCGAAAGCGTTTTTCAGCCTTACTATGTATGCGCTGCCAACTAGTCGGATTATAACTGGCCGAACGTAAACCCACCTTTAACAGATGTGATTTAATTTATACAAGTTGATCCGAATTCTCATTGAAAAGCAATGAAGAAAAATGAGCACAATAAATGAGAAATTCTTTACTCCAATCTTCTTTTAAAATAACCAATGCTCACAAAGTGAACTGAATTTTTTTTTTCTGTCTGAATTAGCGAACTATCTTTTCAGAGTTAAAGTTACTAGAATTGTAAGAGTTACTCAGATTTATAAATTTCATTATTGAATCCAGAACAATTTTTGAAAATATTCCTCGCCATTAATCAAATATGCAGACTTCATACAGTGTAACAAATATGGTGCCTAAACATTCGATTCATAAATGACAACAACCCCAAAAAACAATAGACTTATACTTTCACCCTTTACTCCAATAACAGCTATGATCCCATCTATGCGAGCAAATCGAAATTCCAGAAAGGAAGGCGACGAAGTTACATGAAAACGATTAATTTTAAATTCTATATTCCAATCTGCTCTTAAAATAGTCGCTCTTCACAAAGTTCACAGAATTAGTTTCAGTTTAAAACAATCCAGTTTTTCTCTCAACAGGATTAAAGTTACCAGATTTGTAAGAATTAACCACGCAGATATACAAATTTCCTTTTTAAATCTATTACAATTCATGAAAATATTCCATAGTATAACCAAATATGATGACTTCACACAAAGTAACAAATATTGCACCTAAACATTCGTATCGTAAACGACAACAACCCCAAAAAACTCAATAGGCTTAACCTTTCACCCTTTGTTCCAATAATAGCCACGTTCCGATTTATACGGGCAAATCAAAATTTCAACAGGAAGGTGACGAGATTATATGGTATACGATAAATTATAAGTTCTTCATTCCCATTTACCCTCAAAACAGTTGTTTTTCTCGAAGTGCACTGAAATTTATTGCCGTTTGAAACAACCCAATTTTATTCTTTACGAGGCTGAAGTTACTAGATTGATAAGAGTTAACCATACAGATTTATAAATTTCATTTTGAATCTAGATCAAGTTATGAAATTATCCCATGCCATTAACCAAATATTCTGATTTCAAACAGAGTAACAATATTGCGCCTAAACATTTGATTCATAAATGGCAACAACCCAAAAAATGCTCTTAAAATAGTCGATGCTCTCAAAGTGCACTGAAATTTGTTTCCGTTTAAAACAGTCCGGTTTTTATCTCCACAGGGATGAAGTCACTAGGCTTATAAGAGTTAAATACGCAGATTTATAAATTTCACTTTGAATCTAGATCAGTTTAAGAAAATATCCCATGCATTGATCAAATATGCTGTCTTCATGCAGATTAAAAAATATTGTCCCCAACAATTCCATTCATAAGCGACAACAGCCACAAAACAAAATAGGGCTTAAACTTTTGCCGCTTGCTTCAATAACAGCTACTAACCCATCCGTAGGACCAAATTACAACTCCAGAAAAGAAGGCGACGAAGTTACATGAAAACGATTAATTATAAATTTTATATTCCAATCTGCTCTTAAAATAATCGCTCTTCACAAACCGTACAGAATTAATTACCGTTTAATACAACCTACTTTTTTTTTCTTCACAGGATTAAAATTATCAAATTTGTAAGAGTTAACTAAGCAGATTTCCTTTTTAAATCTATAACAATTCATGAAAATATTCCATAGCATTATGACCTAGCATGATGACTACACAAAAAGCAACAAATATGATGCTCAAACATTCGACTCATAAACGACAACAACCCCAAAAAAACAATAGGCTTAAACTTTCACCCTTTGCTCCAATAACAACCCCGAACCGATCTATGCGGGCAAATCGAAATTCCAGAAAGGAAGGCGTCGAAGAAATGAATGCGATGAATGGAGGGCCTCTTTATTTCATTCCGCTCTCAAAACAATCGTCGTCCCCAAAGTTTATTGAGCCGATGTTTTCGCTCGCCGGATCGATCCGGAAGAAAGGAAAACAATGAAAGTCGCCCTCTCCCGTGTTTTTATAGCGTTTATCTGTAAGCGGATTAGCTCGGCACACGTTAAGCGAGTCGGTGATAAAAGCCGGCAGGCGTTCTAAGATTCGGGCTTAACGCGGGGTACACGTCTGTTCCGCTCATGACTGTTTAGGCTGATCTGCACTTTTGTTTTTGAGGCCGGAAATAAAAGATGGGACTGCTTTCGATCGCCGAATGGAGAATTCTTCGCACGAATGGAAATCTTAAATATTTGCTGTAGAGTGTGGCTTATTCGATGTTGACTGGATCCTGATAAGAGTTGGGTTTATCAAATGACAAAAACGAATTTTTAGGCTGGAAATAAAACTTAAATTCTATTTAGAAAGAAAAAAAAATGAATTATTTTTGAATATGAACAGCCTTAAACCTTTAAAACATGAAATCTCAAGAAATTATGAATATATTATCTTGAAATTTTGCATGTATGTTACCTTAAGTATTTCAAAGGTAACGAACTAGGAATATAACTTTGATTTGAGTAGCTTTTGCTTTAGAACTGCTTAATCTTAATTTTCAACAACGAAAATGTTGTGATTAGATTTTTGTTTAGAATGTTTTGATTAGAAGCCCAGTAACATATCCACAACACAAAAAGTGATTACCCCATGTTTAGTGACTGTTACTGGATTATTAAGATACCACTACAATATCCTCTCTCCAGTAAGCTGTTGGTGAGACGAACGATGTTATCGCACCAAGTATTTTTTGGTGGGAGACGAGCGTTTTAATTGAGCCAGGCGTTATGGCGGGTGACGAACGATTCTATAGTTACAAATGTTATGGCGGACGACGAACGTTTATTATGGCGACTTTTGCTGCCGGTAGAAGTCGTCATGAAAGTTGATTAGAAGCCTTGTAACATATCCACTACAAAAAAAGTGATCACCCCAGGTTTAGTGACTATTACTGGCTTATTAAGATACCACTACAATATTCCCCCTCCAGTGAATCATTGGTCAGACGAACGATTTTATCACACCAAGTGTTTTTTGGCTGGCGACGAGTGTTTTAATCGCGCTAAACATTATGGTGGGAGACGAAAGATTTTATCATGCCCTCCAATCTGAAGGTGGTGTTGACTCAGAATAGAATTCGGAATCTTTTTATTAGAGGCCTCGTAACATATCCACTACACAAAAAGTGATCACCCCATGTTTAGTGACTGTTACTGGCTTATTAAGATACCACTACATATGTATATGGAAGAAATTTTAGCAATATATGGTTGTTGAAAGAAATTAAGAGAGGTTTGAGAAAGTATCTGTGGAGCCTTAATCAATAAGATTTTGTCTCTGGCCAAATTTATAGTGGTAAAGGTGGATAGCAACGACATCGATGAGCTAATGGAAGTACTATTGAAAAGTTTACGCTGCCGCATTCTGTGCTCTATTATAATTCGTCAAAAGACGGAGAATTCGTCAGAAGTGGAAGAAATTATATACACAGCAGAGCAACGAGCTTCCAATAAAATAAAGAAGATGCTAAAAGTATGGAGGATTAATTCTACTTCTACTGAGATGCGTAACCCTGTTATGACAGTAGCAATACATACTACACATTCATTTAACAATAATGTTTTGCCACATTTTCGCCAAATTCTGAAGCGTAATCTTCATTTACTACAGATATGCATTATAAATAATAAATTGCATGATTATAAATTTGTTTGGGAATGAAATATATTCATGAATTTCAACGGAAAATTCTTTCATTTAACGAGTGTTTCGCTTTATGAGAAAGATTCGGAAACGAACTACACTCGTTAAACGAGCTTATATAGTATAATGAATAAATAAGTAGAAATTCTAATAAATAGAATATTAATATTGGATATTTTATTCCTCGATACATGCAAAAGCAATAATTACGAATGACGCTATATTTTGAATGCTATTAATATAACGAATTATACTAATATTTCTCATATTGCTTCAAATAGGAATTTTACAAATATGGCACCTAAGTTTTATTTCCCATTATTGTTGTGACTCAGAATCCAGTAGATGTCGCTATGTGTGAAAAATATCACTTAATAGTCTTACCATGCCATTTTTAAGGTAAACTACTACGTTCGAAGGAAAAAATTTGAAAAATTTGATTTTTTTATAAACTTTTTTTGGTTTTTAGATGTATTATCAATTATAAACACTATAAATAAAAAAAGATTATTTGAGAATACAATATATTTTGAGAAATAGGAAAATTTGTGGTAAATTTTAGTGATATTTAACCAAAGCGGTTAACATTATACAAAAAATTGTAATGCAACAATCCTATTTTTCTTTGTACACAAGTTATAGAATATAATGATGAATGAAATGAACCAAATCTAAGAAACCTTTTTAGATGCAAAGAAGTTGCGGGTAAAAATATACGTATATATGCATTTTTTCCATAAATTCGCAACTTAAGTTTTCTAAAAACACCTATAACAGAAAAGGTATTTCATTAACACTAAAGCTTTTGGTTCATATCATTGCCCATATTATTTAAAACACAAGCTGAAATTTTATGTAAATACCTCTTAGTTTTTGGGATATCATGTTAATGGTAGATAAATTTTATGAAAATTAAAAAACTGAAGTTAAAGACAAATTTTAGCTGAAAAATAAATTTTGCTTAAAATTTCTCTGGATAATAGGTTAGACCTTCCTTTCCTAATAAAAAACAAACTGTTTTGTACAGAGAAAAGCGTGAATTCCAAGAAATAACACTTTTTTAAAAAAAATCGTCAATGTGGTCGAATACCAGCGTTTTCAACGTAGTCGGATACCTTAAAAGTAAGTTCATTTGACTGTTTTTTTTTAATTTGAAGTCATGGAAATATTATTAGAATAAAATGACTTGAACAGTTTATAAGATTTAATGTAATGAATCATGACTGTAATCAATATATGACTTTTCAAGAATTTGCAAATGTATTGCGTGACTTTGAGGTATTCAATCCTGAAAATGCTGCCAGCAATAGAAAATTCAAAATGAGATTTATTAAATTTGGCAGTTTCAGAATAAATAATTTTAAAAATATCTTCTAGAAATTATAGTTCTCATTTTACATAATTTTAACTTGTCCAAGATTTTTCTGATATTCTGTAACTATAAATTAAAATCTTAATATGGATCTCCTGATTAGTTGAAATGATATTCTATCGGGATTAAAAGTAATAAAAGTATAATGATAATTTTTTTTATCGAGGGCAACGAAATTTTTTTTAAATAAATAATTTCAATATTATTAAGCCAAGGTTGTTTATATTTCATAAACAAGTGAGTTGTAAAATTACTTATTTTTTAAAGGACAAACCAGAAGCTAAGACTGATGAACGCAATGAAACCAGATTTCATAAACTGATTATGGAAAATCAAAATCCGCTTTAAAAAAGTCGCTAATTGGCGAACTTTTTGTACCTCCAGATAGTAAACGGCCCAATAATAGCAGTAAATGCTCGAAAAATGAGTTATAGAGAAGCTTATTAATATTTCTCGAATAACCGTAATGTTGTTTCCCTACAGAGTTTATCTTATAGTAATGAAGATAGTTTTACAGATAGCTTTAATGGATACCAAGTCAGTAATTTCAATTTTGGTTAACTATTTGACGACAAAAATGTCGAGTTCCAAATTTACAAAATTTCGGCAACGTATTTGTTCCGGGCTAAGATTCTGAATCCCTGTAAAAAATCTGATTTCCTGTTTCGGAGATTATAAGAATGTGAGAAGAAGCTAAAGTCAGTCAGTCGAATGAATTCTCTTTTTGGACAGTTGATCGCAGAGTGAATTTTCTGAGTGCTTTTGTGAATTCTGGTGGCGTCTCTATTTAGAGACAAGATTTGGTATCCTGCTACATAAATTATTAACATGTTTTGGTGACTATAAAAATGAGAGAGAGAGCTTAAGTTTATCAGTTCAAGGAATTCATTCAATCTTTCGAATGTCAATAATAAATCTCTTTTGATTTTCAGTCATTTAATTACTTTTTCTTGCAATTTGCAAGAGGAATAATATTTGATCAATAATTAAATGTTAAATGCTAAATTAATAAAACTACTAATGAAAATGAATTATAAGCTTTTTATTTAATGAAGCTCCTTTGAATCAACAAAGGGAGCCAACCATACACAGTAATAACCTGAGTACCAAAATATTTACATGGCATATCGCTACATGTAATTAAATAATTCAGTTGATATGTTTAATTTTAAAAGTAATCAATGTAGTATGAGGAATTTACTTTCGAACATTATCAATATCATAAATAATGATCTTAATGAGCAAAGTTTTTCATATGCGAATCATTTAAAGAATAAGCATAGTAACTATAATCTAATACTATAATACGAGGAATGGTTGTCAAGTCGAAAATCGCCCCAGAATTAATAAACTCCGGTAAACTTGGGGGTCTGGGGTTTTTGGCCACGAGGAATCGATTGGCACCGGTTTCGAAGCGCTACGGTCGAGCAGTTCGGAGTTACAGATAGGATATTTTCAAACTTTATTAGTTCGCCATAATGGCTACTTAAATTTTCAAGCGGTAACGTGCTGCCATCTATAGCCAATATGGCGAACTAATAAAATTTTATGTTTATGCTGTTATGGGTTTATAATATGTTTCTTATGTATGTATATATGTTTGGTTTTTCTAAATAAATTTGTAAAAAATGTTGAAGACTTCAATCTTTACCTTTACTTTACCTTAGTATAGAATAGTTCCCTTTCCAAACTCTAACTTTGTTTAGAATAGTTTACAATGGTGCACTTTAACCGGTTATCTTTTCACCAATGGTTTCACAAATTTTCTTATGGCATGTATTGTTTTGATAAATCACAACTGAAAATTTAAATCTTCGAGTTAGCTTCGATACCTGTTTTCTCCGAGCGGAGCTCGGTCACCCGCTGGTAAATAATAAAAAGGACTTTGATCACGATATGTTGATGAATTATATATTTTAAATTTCTATAAGTGTGAAAAGCGCTTATTTTAAAATTTTATGTCTGCTTTAATATCTTCATTCTGAAAAATATTTTATTTTCTCATAACATATTTTTAATTAAAATTATTATTATTATATTTAGTTTTCACTGTAATCATTCGCACTATAATGAAATGTTGAATTTAATGCAATCTATTTAACTATTGTAATCAAGAATTTATTAACATGTGGACTGTATCTCTAATCCCTTCCCAAATTTTTTGATACAAATTTTTTATTTGATATAAATTTGTTTAATTTCTCCAAATGTATAAAGTTAGTCATAATTGCTATTAAAAGATATTTAAGAATATTGTGGGTCACATTTTATTTGTATCTGATTCAGCTGCCCTCATGTTTTAAAAAGCTATAATTTGACATTATATTCTAAAGTTTCCTTACTTTTTGCATGCGCGTTTTATATATATTATAATCAACCTTTTTTGTGTGCTTCAAGTTACATTGGTTTAATTTAGATGGCTTGTATAAGCGATTTGGGCTAGTTCCAAAAAGTTGTTGGATATTGCGTGTAATGTCTAGCACTGACGATTTCTTCAATAGGGTTTAAACCTATATCTAGACTGTAAGGCACGTAACGTACATGTACTTTATATTCAACATGGTTTATCTTATTAATTTATTTAGAAATATTTTGACTATTATTTGAATATATGATTTGTTGTCAGTTCATTTGTAATCAATCAAAAGATAACAAATTTAACTTCTAAGCCCTTTGCTATACTTGGAAACTTAAGGCATGTGATCACTTTTAGAACGAATTTTAAAATAAAACGTTCGAAAATAGTTAAATTTTTTAACATTTGCATAAAAACGATAAAGAAACATCTATTACATGAAAATATAAGAGTGTAATGACAAAAGAATTAGAAAAAAATTGAAAAAGTATATGTGTTGGTGTGTGTGGCTAAAAAGAGGTTTTTCACATTGTGAAGAATTAAAACAGCTTTAATATATTTCTGAATGAAGGGATTTCTTATTTTTTAGTTCAGATATTGCAGAACATATGTAAAAATTATTGTACCAAATTTGAACAAAACGTATGCATTAGAATTTATGAGATTTTTCTTAAGAAAATATTATCAAAGAATTAGAGTTTTAGAAAATACATCTGAAAAAGCAGAATAACATAAAAACGATTTAACTTTAAATATAAAAATCAGCGTTACTTTCCAGAAAATATACATAATATTCTAATGATTTCATAAAGAAACTTGTTCAAACATTAAAGATAATAATTCATAGTCATTTTATAAATTATCAGAAAATTGACTTTTCAATTTAGGCATTTATTCTAAAATAAAATTAAAAAATCTTAAAAAAAAAATAAATTGCAAGTGCAATTAGCCCACTTTATGCCAAAAAAAGTCTACACACTCATATATATATATACACTGCGTGAAAAAAGTAGAAGGACAGTCATTTTTTTTGTACATTTTGCTTTAATCTTACTGCTTTTTATCTGATTTTTTAAAGAGGTTGTTTTATTAATGTTTTAATTTAAGTTAGGTGAGATTTTTTTTTGCTACCTCTATTTAAGGTTGAGAATTCAATACTTAGCAACTTTTGGTGTGTGAAAAAAGTAGAAGGACACATAAGAAAAATTGCTTTTGAAGCTGTTGGAAACCGTAAAGGTTGGTGCACTCTTTTACTTTTAATAACTTTTTGTCAAGAATAAAGAATTTAGTTAGAAATTCAGAGTTTTTATTTATTTTAGAATGCCCAGAGGAAAACCTTTAAGTGAATTCCAGAAGGACCAAATAGTTGCCAATAAAAATGAAGGAAAAGGTGTAAGAGAGATTGCACCGCAGTTACGTATCAGTCTTAATACTGTTTCGAACTTCATAAGAAACCCTGAAAGTGACAGAAGAAAAAAGAAGATGGGAAGGCCACCCCCCCCAAAAAAAAAACTTACACAAGATGATCAAAGAAAAATCATTCGTGAATTCAAAAATACAGGTGGAAGTGTCAACAAAGCTCAATGCCTACCAGGGATTACGTATGTATCCGAAAGAACTCTCTATAACTATATAAAAAGCTCAAAGAAGTTCATCTGCAAAAAACGGAAACACCATCCGAAGTGGAATGAAGGACACTTTAGGCACCGACTGCAGTGGACTAAACACTACATGTACCGGAACTCTGAATGGACCTCAGTTGAATTTTCCGATGAGAAAAAGCTCAATTTGGATGGTCCAGACGGTTATCAGTGCTATTGGCACTGTCTTGGTAATGAAGAAGAGGCTATTCTACTCGACAAATGGGAGGTGGAGGTCTAATGATTTCGTTAGCAGTTGGTTATGGAGGTAGAACAAATATAGTTTTTCTAAATGGTAGACAGAACCATCCAGACAACATCCAGACTACACACTCAAATCTTCTTCCATATGGCCCTGAGTTAGGAGGAGGCGACTGGATTTTCCAACAAGATGGAGCATCAATTTAGGCTGCAAATGGGATGAAAAATTGTTTTGCAGCAAAAAAGTTCGTATTTTACATCGACCTACCAAAAGCCCTGATCTCAACATTGTATAGAACTTATGGTCAATGATTGTGCGTCGCCTTTACGAGGGAGGAAACAGTTTGAATCTGTAGCTGAACTGCAGAAATCATTAGAATGTGTATGGGACAAATTTTGCCAAACAGAAATGTAATCTTTATATAGTTCAATGCCCAACAGAAATTTGAAGTAATTCGAGCCAATGGAAGAAGAATTCCATATTAATTAA